>LGRX02021909.1:0-13001 GCA_001247695.2 Cymbomonas tetramitiformis
CGCAGCAGCGAGACGCTGGAGCTTGCGGCCATGGCGCAGTGCAACGCGCTACCAGCAGCGGCCCACCGCATCGTGCCGCTGGAGCTCGCAGCCTTAGCGCAATGTGATGCGCAGCCGGCAGCAGCTCAGCGCAGCAGCGAGACGCTGGAGCTTGCGGCCATTGCGCAGTGCAACGCGCTACCAGCAGCGGCCCACCGCAGCATCGTGCCGCTGAAGCTCGCAGCCTTGGCGCAATGTGATGCGCAGCCGGCAGCAGCTCAGTGCAGCAGCGAACCGGCAGCGGCCCACTGCATCACCGTGCCGCTGGAGCTCGCAGCCTTAGCGCAATGTGATGCGCAGCCGGCAGCAGCTCAGCGCAGCAGCGAGACGCTGGAGCTTGCGGCCATGGCGCAGTGCAACGCGCTACCGGCAGCGGCCCACCGCAGCATCGTGCCGCTGAAGCTCGCAGCCTTAGCGCAATGTGATGCACAGCCGGCAGCAGCTCAGCGTAGCAGCGAGACGCTGGAGCTTGCGGCCATGGCGCAGTGCAACGCGCTACCAGCAGCGACCCACCGCAGCACCGTGCCGCTGAAGCTCGCAGCCTTAGCGCAATGTGATGCGCAGCCGGCAGCAGCTCAGCGCAGCAGCGAGACGGTGTGACATAGGCACCCTATGATAGGGGAGGGGCTGTATTAGGGATGAAGTTATGAGCGAACTATTGGGGGAAATGGTCAGTGAATCTGTCATCCGACTGAGTGAAATAACTATTAGGGGAAATAATCTGTGAGCTCAAAAGAGAGAATAAGGGAATATACCCGTTCGGTATATTCAGGTGATATTATCAAATACGCAGTTGAGTGCTTATTGAGTGTAAACTTAAACTGAATTAAACCGTGATAACTTAATAAACCTAAACCTAAACCCGGAACGGTCACTCGGACAACTGTACTCGTACTCGTACCCTCGTACTGGAATATCCCGGTTCTCGGATATCAGACAGTCACCGAACCAATATAGACAAACTCTCATAAGATAACAAACCCTAAGCTAGATATACCCGGAATCGTCTCGGAGTCGGAACGGTCTCGGACCTAGCTACCTGTGACACCTCGGTCGTGTCACAGCACGAACCTACAGGTCAGTCATCAGTCCAGTGTTGGCTACCTAGGAATCTGTCATAGGGGCCTACACCGGGACTCCCGGCGGTCAGGGCTGCCTATACAGATTTCAGCACCTCGTACCCTAGTCACTATCTCAGTCTGGACCCTCTGACTCAGGGGCATGCCTGTCAGGGCTGCCTGTCCAGAACTCGGTACACCACCTCCATACTGGAGAGGGTGCCTAGGATGCTAGAGCATACCTTCAAAGTCAGTGCCAAAGCACACCGCAGCAAATAAGTTAAGCAGCAGAGCTGCATTACCTACTGTGCTATTCTGATATTGTTCGGGTTAACCCCTAAGCCGGTGCTCGTTTGTAGACCAAACAAACGTGTTTTGGTTTATTTGCTTCAACACGTCGGTGTAGGCATATATATTGCTAGAACCGGCCAGAGTATCGATACACACAAGGGTCTATATCCATACTGGGGATATATCCATGGTTTTCGGCAAGCAAGCCTATTATATCTATATACGCTTACCATATCCAACCCAAGGTGAGCTGACAATAACCCTTTTTGGGGGCCTCGTTTCGGGCCAAAATGAGCTAAAATGTGCACGTGTGACGAGACTCTGGCATCGGTATGCACTGGCGTGACTACGTATGTCCGAGGAATCTGATATCTGATCATTGTGAACCGATATAGATATGGGTCGGGCGATATATATGCTCGCTTACACTTGTATGTTTCAACATCGAATCCCAAGGTAAACCGGGTGTTCCTACGTAGAAGCACGGGTCTAATCCATATGTCTCCATCGACAGTTCTCTAAATGTTTCCATTACATCTGCTAATCCATATACATCTCGGTCTAAATACAAATCGTGAAATTCTTCCAAGTTTTGAATCTTGAACGCATCAATTGTCTTGATCATGTTGTCATATGTCTCATCACCCATATTTGATTGTGTCATATTGTTGTAGAATGTTTTGTTTGTCTGGAACAGATTCAACAAATTTCTCATAAGTATCGAACCATTCGTAAAGAAATTCACCTTTTTTACAAATGAGTTTGAATTTTTCTGGATCACTTATAATCCTCTTCATATTCACGTTCTTGCTTTCAGGTAGAGCGGATATCGATGTTTCTAAACTCGCCATTTGGAAAGCCATTGTATCCATAAATGGATAAGTATTTAACTTCAATGTTTTGTAAATTTCACTATTTTGTGCAATCACTTCTATCCTATTTTTGTCACCACCCAAAATACCAAATGCTTGTATTATCATTCGCAGGTCATAATTGAGATTGCGAAACAATATGGGTATTGTTTCACGTTTTGGGCAAGATGCTTGCAGATTACATTTTTCACATGCAGGTCCTCTGTAATTTCCTGTGTAATGGCAATGGTCTCTAACTTTATCTGTTTTTATTTCTTGATTGCAAAATCTGCAAGTATTGCAAGTGTTATGATGCTCTTGCTGACTTGGTGTTAATGGCTTCATTGTATCTTTCCAAGTTTCTTTAGCTTCCTTGATTTTGAATTGTAAATGCCTTTCTATTTTCATAATAGTTTTGACAAAATGTTCATTTGAATCAAGTCCTTTGTATTGGTATCGTCGTAGGTAAGCAGTTTAATCGCTTGTGTTGAGCATTTAGCGCTTGGGAGGGTGGAGGATCGATCCTTCCTCCTCCCAACTCGCAGATGTTTTCTGTCGATATACCCTCCCCTCTCCGCCTCCCCATTCCTCCCAACGGCGATGTCCCCCCATGTGGATGTGGATTCGGACCCCGCCCTCCCCTCATATCCTCTCGTGTGACGTGCGCCCCCAACCTACCTCAATAAATTTCCTACACAATATACTGTATTAAGGGTCATTTGCCTCCGCTCATATCGCCATTTAATCAATTGCCAACGCTCATACTGCCATTAAATCAGTTGCCTACGCTCATACTGCGATATTCGGCATTTGCCTACGCTCACATGACGCGCGCCTCCCCCCCCGAAATCGATAGTCAGTGGGGCTACAGTACCCTGGTGTACAATTTACATCTGGGTTCAGTTGGCTCACACGAATACATGGACCGTGGCATGAACTCTTACAATACGTGTGCCACGTCGGTCGTTCGCGAGCTCTGACTTCATTGTTGTCGCTATGACATCCTTCATTCGACATGCAGACGTTTGGCCAACTCAGTCGCGAATATAATTTCTGATCTGAAACGAACCATCTCGATTGGACCCGGTTGGCCCGCCTAGGAATATTGAATTTCGATGGAAAGATCTTTGGTATAACGGAAGATAGCTTTTCGATGAGGTGGCATTGTTCAGGAGAGATGTAGAAAAATGACGATTACAAATAAGATAAAAAATGATAAATCGCGAACCCTGAGATCAATTAGGTGGAAATCGTAGCGTGAACCTTACTTCCGTCGTTCCTGGCGCCCGATGAATTTGAACTTCGTGTTCGTTGACAGATGCTTTAAAAATTTCCGTGGCATCACTCGTGCGTGAGCGCAGCACCCTGCATATTACAAGGTGGGCTAGACTTCTCACGCACACTCTCTCGATGCTGGTTGGCCTGTGGCCTCCGCTTGGGAGAGTCCTATCGCAGTTTTCAAACACGGCTGTTCTCTCGATGCTGGTTGGCCTGTGGCCTCCGCTCGAGGGAGTCCTACCGCATTTTCTCAACACGTCTGTTCTCACACCGACTCTCTCGATGCTGGTTGGCCTGTGGCTTCCGCTCGAGGGATTCCTACATATTAATCACAAGCGCATGCGTCTTGGTCTTGGGATGTTCACACTCTCTCGATGCTGGTTGGCCTGTGGCCTCCGCTCGAGGGAGTCCTATCACAGTTTCCCATCACTTCTGTTCTCACGGTCTCTCGATGCTGGTTGGTCTGTGGCCTCCGCTCGAGGCAGTCCTATCACACTTTCCCAACACTTCCGTGTTGAGAAGTTCTGTGCTCACAATCTCTCGATGCTGGTTGGCCCGTGGCCTCCGCTCAAGGGAGTCCTATCATAGTTTCCCAACACGTATGTCCTCACGGTCTCTCGATGCTGGTTGGCCTGTGGCCTCCGCTTGAGGGAGTCCTATCACAGTTTCCCAACACGTCCGTTCTTACACTCTATCTATCTCTCGATGCTGGTTGGCCCGTGGCCTCCGCTCGAGGGAGTCCTACCACGAGCGCATGTGTCTACTGGGTCTCGGGGGTTCGTTTTCACGCTCTTTCGATGCTGGTTGGCCCGTGGCCTCCGCTCGCGGGCGTCTTATCACAGTCAACGTCTTACGAGAAACCTGCTTGCATGCGTGGTGCATAAACCTGGTGTGCCCAGTGGTGTGAGCCTGTGTCCCTCGTGTTGCGTTGTGGGCGTACGCAGGAATGGGAAAGCGGGGGAAAGATTCGAATGCTCGGAGGCAACGAAAGAGGCAGTATAAAAGATATGAGCGTCAGAACGACACTCATGTCGCCTTGCCTGACGAAGCGGTGCCTGTGCCTGTTGAAACAGTGCCTGATTGTATTCCTGAATGTTCCGAGGGCGAGGGAGAGAGCTGCTGCCCTGGCTTGCCCGCTGCCGAGATTCCGGTCTCGCGCCCCCCGCAGATTCAGCGGGGACCGACCAAATATGGCTCTCTGGCAAACCAGCTTCTTCAAAAGCGGGCAGTAACATGCAGATACCCATTTGAGGTTACTTCCAAATATCGTGCTCCCCCCCCATCGCTGACTGTTGCCAACAAAGTGACAGGGGATAAGATAGCGGCCAGAAGACAACTTGAGCGAGGAGGCCGCCTCATTCGTGCGGCGTTGCTGTCACCAGCCCCACCACCGCCAGCCAAGAAAGGGCATCGACGGTTAGTTTTTTAGAAATGTATCAGTAATAGAACATGTAACAGAGTAATTGTATATGTATAGCAAACATTTTAGATTATACGTGTGCTTCATGTGTTTGAGCCTCCGCGAATTTGTATTGCTGCTGCAAGATTTCTGTGTTGGGGCACAACCGATCTTCTTGTTACAAGATTAATTTTACCCAAGTTATTTGACTTCCACTGTTCTGTTTTGCTAACACGGCGGGTTCTCCCAATATCAATAATGTATCTGTTGTCAAAGTTTCAGAAAGGGTACCCTAATATTGGGAGGTATAGTATACGACGATCAACAAAATGCCCGCTTGATAATTTCCATTTCGGCGTAAGGGGGTTGTTCCGTTTGCTGAGAATGATATATATATATATGTGTGTGTGTGTGTGTTATCAACTCAGAAAAGCATCGTATGCATGATGCATCGCGGCGCATCCCGAGATATCGATTTTATAATGAAGCTCACAATGGCTTCCGCAGTTTCGCGTGATATGAAATACCCTACATATTTTCGGTTCCGGTCGAGATGGGCTGATGCTGAGCATTCCAAATGATAGAGTTACGTGTTATGAGCTCAGGAAGCCATCATATGCACGATGCATCGCGGTGCATCCCGAGATATCGATTTTATAGTGTAGCTCACAATGGCTTCCGCAGTTTCGCGTGATATGAAATACCCTACATATTTTCGGTTCCGGTCGAGATGGGCTGATGCTGAGCATTCCAAATGATAGAGTTATGTGCTATGAGCTCAGGAAGCCATCATATGCATGATGCATCGCGGTGCATCCCGAGATATCGATTTTATAGTGTAGCTCACAATGGCTTCCGCAGTTTCGCGTGATATGAAATACCCTACATATTTTCGGTTCCGGTCGAGATGGGCTGATGCTGAGCATTCCAAATGATAGAGTTATGTGTTATGAGCTCAGGAAGCCATCATATGCATGATGCATCGCGGTGCATCCCGAGATATCGATTTTATAGTGTAGCTCACAATGGCTTCCGCAGTTTCGCGTGATATGAAATACCCTACATATTTTCGGTTCCGGTCGAGATGAGCTGATGCTGAGCATTCCAAATGATAAAGTTATGTTATGAGCTCAGGAAGCCATCATATGCATGATGCATCGCGGTGCATCCCGAGATATCGATTTTATAATGAAGCACACAATGGCTTCCGCGTGATATGAAATACCCTACATATTTTCGGTTCCGGTCGAGATGGGCTGATGCTGAGCATTCCAAATGATAGAGTTATGTGTTATGAGCTCAGGAAGCCATCATATGCATGATGCATCGCGGTGCATCCCGAGATATCGATTTTATAGTGTAGCTCACAATGGCTTCCGCAGTTTCGCGTGATATGAAATACCCTACATATTTTCGGTTCCGGTCGAGATGGGCTGATGCTGAGCATTCCAAATGATACATTTATGTGCTATGAGCATAGGAAGCCATCATATGCATGATGCATCGCGGTGCATCCATAGATATCGAATTTATAATGAAGCTCACAATGGCTTCCGCGTGATATGAAATACCCTACATATTTTCGGTTCCGGTCGAGATGAGCTGATGCTGAGCATTCCAAATGATAGATTTATATGTTATGAGCTCAGGAAGCCATCATATGCACGATGCATCGCGGTGCATCCCGAGATATCGATTTTATAGTGTAGCTCACAATGGCTTCCGCAGTTTCGCGTGATATGAAATACCCTACATATTTTCGGTTCCGGTCGAGATGGGCTGATGCTGAGCATTCCAAATGATAAAGTTATGTGCTATGAGCTCAGGAAGCCATCATATGCATGATGCATCGCGGTGCATCCCGAGATATCGATTTTATAGTGTAGCTCACAATGGCTTCCGCAGTTTCGCGTGATATGAAATACCCTACATATTTTCGGTTCCGGTCGAGATGGGCTGATGCTGAGCATTCCAAATGATAGATTTATGTGTTATGAGCTCAGGAAGCCATCATATGCACGATGCATCGCGGTGCATCCCGAGATATCGATTTTATAGTGTAGCTCACAATGGCTTCCGCAGTTTCGCGTGATATGAAATACCCTACATATTTTCGGTTCCGGTCGAGATGGGCTGATGCTGAGCATTCCAAATGATAGAGTTATGTGTTATGAGCTCAGGAAGCCATCATATGCATGATGCATCGCGGTGCATCCCGAGATATCGATTTTATAGTGTAGCTCACAATGGCTTCCGCAGTTTCGCGTGATATGAAATACCCTACATATTTTCGGTTCCGGTCGAGATGGGCTGATGCTGAGCATTCCAAATGATACATTTATGTGCTATGAGCATAGGAAGCCATCATATGCATGATGCATCGCGGTGCATCCATAGATATCGAATTTATAATGAAGCTCACAATGGCTTCCGCGTGATATGAAATACCCTACATATTTTCGGTTCCGGTCGAGATGAGCTGATGCTGAGCATTCCAAATGATAGATTTATGTGTTATGAGCTCAGGAAGCCATCATATGCACGATGCATCGCGGTGCATCCCGAGATATCGATTTTATAGTGTAGCTCACAATGGCTTCCGCAGTTTCGCGTGATATGAAATACCCTACATATTTTCGGTTCCGGTCGAGATGGGCTGATGTTGAGCATTCCAAATGATACATTTATGTGCTATGAGCATAGGAAGCCATCATATGCATGATGCATCGCGGTGCATCGATAGACATCGATTTTACAGTGAAACTCACAATATCTTCCGTAGTTTCGCGTAATGGGGAAATACCCTACGGATTTTCGGTTCCGGTCGAGATGGGCTGATACTCTACAATCTAAATGATAAATATATGTGGTATGAGCTCAGGAAGCCGTCATATGTGTGATGGATCGGGGTGCATCGAGAGATATCGATTTTACAGTGAAACTCACGATGGCTTCCGCAGTCTCGCATAATCGGGAAATACCCAACAAATTTTCGGTTCCGGTCGAGATGATCTGATGCTGAGCATACGGAACGATAGATATGTGTGTTACGAGCTCAGGAAGCCGTCACATGCTTGATGCATCCCGAGACATCGAGTTTAAAGTGAAACCCAAAATGTTTCCCGCACGACTTTCGCATAATATGAAATGGCCATCAGAATTTCGGTTCCCATAGAGGAGGGCTGATGCTGAGTGTTCGGAATGATAGATATATGTCAATTGAATTGAGGAACCCAGCATATGCATGATAGATCATGGTGCATCAGCAGTTATCGATTTAATGGTGAAACCCAACCTTTCCATATGCATATTAAACTCAGCTCACATATTCATAACCCTATGATCTAGCGCCTCGTAAGTAAATAATTTCGGCGGCAGCTCCAAACTCCGTTCATTATGTCAAAATGTTCCAATATATCACCCCATATATGGGCCGCAATTGCAGCCCCCTCGCTCGTGCATATCAAGTCTAGCTCACATATTCATAACCCTAGCTGTACTCACATATTCATGTTGAACATCCGGAAAGATGGATGTGAGGAATCTAACTTGCGCTGACAGCCTATTATTCTGCCAGACTGCAACCCCTTCAAATACTTAAGCCCGGCATTTTAGCCTGTGCTCGGAAAGCGAGACTCGGATACACGTTCCCAGAGCTGAGAACATGTATGTACCCGAGCTTCGGGGATGTCAGGAATTAAACCTGAGGTGAAAGAGGGCCACCCGATCACACGGCAACCCCTCACATATTCAGGACAGTCGTTTCGGGCCGTTCAGCAAAACGTCACATTAAACGTGCAGTGCCGAACGCAAAACATACAAGCTACGATGGCAGCTTCGTGAGCACAGTCAAGGCTGCATCACTCACAAGGGAAAACACTAAAATTACAGTACCTTGATTGGCTAAGACTACTGTGCAGCCAGGAAGTGAGAAGAGAAGAGCAAAGCTGTGATATCTCAGATTCAAACTGAGATCTCCGGAGATATTCCCCGGCGCTCTATGTTGAGCTAATATCACAAACGCAAAAGTTTCAACAAGCAGGCTTGCAACAGAATCGACCGTGGTCATAGACTCACAGAAGAATTAATAAAACCAAAGCTTCGCGCATACTGATATCGGAAAGAGCTGAAAAAAGCTGACACGAAGCTGAAAAGTATGGCAACTCAGGTTATAACTGAGATCTCTGGAAGACATTTCCAGCGCTCTATTTCGAGCTACTGCCACGAAGGAATGCTGTCTTTTCCCGCTGTGCCCAGGGCAGTACGCGTGCCGTGCGCGAGTCAGATTTCCGGTTTACTGTTCGAGAAAAGAGTCCACATTCAAGGAGTCACCTACAGGCTGCGAAATCACGAAGTGTACGGCGCTCTTTATGGCGTTGGCCGTTGTTTTCTCGACGGATCCGAAAACAAAGACAACCTGGCACAACTCCCCAAGACAGCTACATAACACAGACACGGTTAAACAATCGCAAGGTTAATATTCTGCCTCAATCTAGACGCACAAAAATACTTGCACACAAAGCAGGCACGAAAGTGATGGCAAGGATGCTGAGTGCTGGGACCTTCAACGACTGATAGCGTCAAATGCACGAAAAATGATTGGTCAATGGCAATGATTCTATCTCAAATTCCATCGGGATCCGACATGGATGCACCGATGGACATCGCAATCTGTACCACCATTTGGAACGCAAGAAACCTGTCACCAACAAATATCTGAGCTGACGTTGCATTTGTTCATTTTAAATTGATAAATATATACGACCGACGGATCAAGTCGATGTTTATCTAATGGCATCGGGCTTGGATGGCCCAATTCCCAGATACGCTGATGCAACCATGGCCTTCGGCGTCTCCTCCATATATATATTCTTAATTTGTCGACAAGGGCGACAGGTAAGCGTCGGAAGATTCCCTTTCCGCGGCTTCAGAATGCTTTTTGAATCCAATTCTGCAGACGCGGAGCCTGCGATACTCTGTGACCATTTTCGCGATCTGGCATGTGGGGGGTGGCGCGAGTCATGTACTGAAATAAACCCATAAATCTATATAATATATACTCCCCTAATCACTTAGCATGCCACGCACACAATGTCACTACCATCTCCAAAGGTTTATAAGGGACATATAGCAGAAGTCCTTATAGTATTAGTTTTCATCTTTTCGATTAAGCAAGATGTGGATGTAATAATCGATTAGAAATCGGTATGGTTATGTATGTAAGCATATACATCAGGGGACACATTGCATAAAAAACCTAGCTTAACAGGGCCAGAGTGCATGTCCACCTACAACGCCCTGATATCATCTGTAGCCCTGAAGAGTATTCGATAGAGGATGTAAACATTATGTCACACAAACCTGGGCCTTGTTACAACAACTCAAGGTGATTCCTGGTATACTTGTCAACGTGCTGTCTTGCTCGCACTACTGTTGCGGAATATCGCAAAGCATGAAACTAAGGTTTTGAAGCGCAATATTCTGCTCTGTCCTGCAATATTTTGCTATGGTGGTGGTTGCCAAGAGTCATGGGGACTATAAGCCCCCGAAAAGGGTGCCTCTTTTTCTTTTCTTTTTTGGTTGCCATTTCTGTTTTGAGAGAGTACAAGGTAGGCCTCTTGAATTATAAAAGCTTACATAGGCACACACCACAGTCTAACGGAAGACAACGCTGTCTGACTTCACTCATACAACTTTAGCGTAACATCCTCTTGGAACCAGATTTCCATAACCTCTGTGTCAAGGCACCATGGTTTGAGAATTAGCACTGAAGGGAGCGTGCAAAACTTTTTAAAAGTTATCAAGCAATCGGCGACAAATAACTAAAAAAAGCCGGCAATACGAAGTTGTACTACCTGGTGGCACGATTCCTTTTTTGAGAGCCTTCACACGATGATCCCTGCTATTCACGACTGCTCAGCCCTGGCATTCTTGTGCACTGTTTTCGAGACGTTCCAATCGAACCCTACATCAGGCTTTAAGGAAGGTTTAAAGCAAGATTATCATGTCGGAATGGCAAAGGTGGATTGGTTAGAAGCTCGAACATCTGATAAATGTTTTAGCTCAGCTTCAAAAGTGCAGCATCCTTTCGACGACGGACCGAGCACCACACAAAGTGAGACACGAAGTTCCGGAAATCCTTTGATCCTATCGCTAGCAAAAATTCGGAAGGTTAAGCTAGTGACTCGAGGGACGGAATCGGGTTTTCTGCAAACAAGACATAGAAATACCAAGCCATGAAGCTATGTGCGAAATGGAATGCCTCTTCAGTGCAACTTCAGTGCATTAAACTACAATTTTTGCTAACTCTTCTGACCTTGGAGGCATTCTTGGGCAGGGCAGATCTTAAGTTCTGTGCTAAAACTTGGAACATGTTCAAGCTATCCAGCGGTTGCAGAGCAGGTCCTCGGACGGATATTCGGTCTAAGGGCTCACCTCAAGTCTTGATATACACGTTGCTCTTTGAGGCTTCTCCAGCTCACCGGTGTAATGATGTCAGGTCGTGTCTCCCTGAAGTGGGAAGGAAGGCAATTAGCGGAGGCCTTGAAGGGCGCGAAGCGGGGTGGAACATGCGGCGGGCGCGGATGAAGCCAGGCGCGGATGAAGCCAGGCACGAAGGCTCATGCGGCGGGCGCGAGGAAAGCCGGGCACGAAGGTCGGAGTTGTAGAGGTCCGCGCAGCGGATTCACAGGAGGCCGGGGAACGACACAAGGCGTGCTACCAGTGCCTTCGTGGCAAACTATCTAAAACCCTTGTGTGCCTCCGCACCTTACTCACCTTGAAATCCACTGAGCTAAGTCAGGCATTCGTTCAATAAGCGCCCGAAGCCTTTCGGGATCATCCTTAAAATAGTGGTTGTATTGATCCAGTATTCTGTAAGGTCACCAGAGATCATAGGCTAGGTCCGAGGGCGCTCTATGCCGCAAGAAAGTTACGAAGTGGCTCAGAATGCCCTTCGACATCAGTATCCACGGAGCGTAGTTGAGCCAACAAGCAACGTGAAAAGTTTAATTCAGCTCTCGTTTATTTTTTCGAAGGATGATACGTTTTCAGTACACTAAAAATATATTGCCAAAGCAAGGTGTTCATGAAAGTTGTAGCTTGAGTGTACCTCAGAAACCTTCGCAAGGTCACGCCTTGCGGAAACTGCAGCATGATCCTCCTTACCAAGTCTTCAAGCTATACGCGAACAACGAAAGGCATAAAATTCCGCGGTCAAAGTGATGGTTCTTCGCATACATACTCAGCGAGCTCTTGAAAATTGATATTTGGTAGGCAATTAACGGAACATCAAACATACAGGCGAAAGTGCCGCAAGATTACGTCCCAGTGCTCCCGAGTCTGCTGCAAGACGAATATCGCAATCTACTTTCCACAGACTCAATTCTTCGGAATTGGAAGAAAGTAGGATAAGTCCCTTCCTCGCAACAGCCGTCGACTCACAACACGGCATAGCACGCAAGGCGCCTCGTTGGTTCCTAACCCCAACTTCCCAACTTGAGCTGCCCATACACCTCAGCAAAGGTTTGGTCGTCATTGTAATTGTTCTTATTGTCTGGAAAGTCTAGGTACTGGAGCCAACGCTTGTTTCGAAGGGCTTTTTGGGACTCTTCGTCTGAGTTCACGCAGCAGCGCCTTCCGCGAAGTCGTTGGCCGACACGGAAGCTTCCCTGATCACCTCGTAGCATGTTGAGAGGTCGTTTAATTTCTCGGAAAAATAAGTTACATTTCACTACTCTGCATAGCGCAAGCGTACTGAGGGCTAGATTATAACTCATGTTGCACGAGAAAGCAAGATATTTTTCAGAGCTTGATACGATGGGACTCGATATTGCAAGAAGATAAGGTACATAACTCTATGACGGTCCACCCCCCAGAATTGGTGGGACGACAGGTAGGGTGCTACTCTGGAACCCGAGTCTCCGGACCGAAATAGCGCGAATATTACTTAGGGTTTGTAACGCAGATTGAGCTTATGGGCGTCCGGAGACGAGCTCCACAATCATCAAGTAACGCAGCCCTCGAATCGAATCGCGGGTAGCCGCGCGAAGCGCGGCTCGTCTAAACTCTGGGGACGAGAGTAGG
>LGRX02021910.1:0-21857 GCA_001247695.2 Cymbomonas tetramitiformis
TCCTCAGACATACAGTGGAGCTCTTGCCACTTGCATATGCAGTGGAGCCCTTGCCCCTTGCATATGTAGTGGAGCCCTTGCCACTTGCATATACAGGTGGAGCCCTTGCCACTTGCATATATAGTGGAGCCCTTGTCACTTGCATACATAGTGGAGCCCTTGTCACTTGCATATACAGTGAAGCCCTTGCACATATATGTGCTAAGATATGTGTGCTGAAATATGTGGGTAGCTGTGCGTGTGCTGAGATATGTGTGCTGAAATATGTGGGTATCTGTGCGTGTGCTAATATATGTGCTGGAATATGTGGGTAGCTATGCGTGTGCTAAGATATGTGTTAACATATGAGTGTATCTGTGTGCGTGGGCTATGCTTGAGACATATATCCTAGGTGGGTCATAAAGCATATTTGTTGGAATCAGGCAAGTGGAGCCTGAGGGAACGTGAGCGAGGCAAGCTTAGCTTGGCGTTTGACCAATACGCCAATACCCCATTCAAGCCGCCCAAGCAGCCAGCTGACATGGAACTTGAGTCCTGGAACGCAAAAATTGCGTTCCTCCAAGAGCTCCACTTGCAAGCTGGCAAGGTTTTACAAGCGCCTGACAAGCTTGCTGACTGGGTGACCTCTTTCATGAACAAGGACGTCTACTTAAAAGAAATCACAAAGTTGTTCGAGGTAATAAACCGTGCCCTTGTGATGCTTGCCCTACTTTCATATATCCAAAGTGTTGTGTATGCCTTCGACATAGCTTGCGTGTGGTTGTGTCTGTCACATATATTCTTTACAAAGTTGGTGGTGCAGGAAGTGAGCCCGGACCAGCGAATGGGCATGGAAGGCAAGGCATATTTTTCAAGTGGCGCTTGCACGTGTGATGGGTGCCCTCTCTTACATTTGGATACCAACAAGGGTTTCAGCTATACCCTCATATGCAACGTTATAATTAGTGATAACCCAGAAGAGGTGTTGACGCAAGAGCAACTGGATGCATATTCCGGTGTGTATATTTGTCCTCAAACTGGTGTTGAAGTACATATATCCCACGGAGGTTTTGTACTGCACCAAGGCTCAGACGCAGATGTTGGGTTTCATGTGGGAGCTCAGCGCATAGGTGACAGTATCCCTGGACCCTTATTTCGGAGGTACATGCTAGGGCTTTACTTGAAGAACTTTAAATAGGATATACAGTAAATGCAAGGTGCATATCAGGCCACGCACAAAGACTTTTGAAGAGCTTTTTGGTACCTACTATTGTGAAGTTGTGAGACACACAGCATAGCACAAACACTTTAACTGCAGACCGGGTTATTATTAGCCCCAATTTCTATATACATAAAAAGTTTTTGCATCCTCATGAGTCCCAGGTGAGTCTTCAAAGTTTGGTATTATCACGACCCGCTCTAACCTGATACTGTCTAAAAATATACAATCATATCGGTATGGAAGGGTGAGCCTTCCTACTTTGTGACTTTCCCATTTTAAGCGCATACTTTGAAGGTGCGTGGAGACTCCCATCCTCTGATACCATCTTCCGAAAATTGCAACGTGCACTCTAGGTTCACGGAGTCCTGCGTCCTGTGCACTATAATAGGAGAATATTGTTCTCACTTGCATATATTCATCTGGTAGGTCTGGCTCTAGGGAGGTGGCCATCCTAACTTTGACAGTATCGAATCTAGGCTCGCCATGGAACTTGGAGGCTGCACGGATGATATATGTCCCCTCGGAGTCGTCTTCTGCTGGTGGCATTGCTACAGCTTTATGTATGTACACTCTGCGTCCAGCCGTGTGTCCAGCACTTTCCCCCTCCATAACGAAACTAACCAGTTTGCGTGCAAAATGTTTAAGTTCAGGTTGACTTGCTAAGAGAGCACGGACCTCTTTTGACAGCAAAAGGGGATCACCCTGTAGAAGTTCTTCATATTTTACAAGGTGAGGTTTTTTGTTAAGGCGCACTCCATGGTATCTGCAGCACGCTGTGTGATCCCAAAGCCTCCACGAGATGCACCTGTGGCAGCTTTAATAGCTTCGAGCTCCTCTTTAACCATGAGTTCACGCATAAGAATGTTGTTGGTTTGATTCACTCTGTTGTTTAAGGCTTGAGAACCACTCTTGATGTTTTTATTGGTTCTCTCATCAGAGCCTGTGTCAGTTAAGCTAGCACTGCCAACATTAGGGATCCAGTGCTCATACTGTCGCATATTCCAAAACTTTGGAAAGTTCCAACCACCTTCTTGAGCATTTCGAATAGGGAAGACAGACAATATTTTGCTTTGGGTTTGTATCCGTTTGTTTGCTAAGGTACCAAGGCTTTGCTGGGAGTGTTTACGCATGTCTCTGAGCTGTCGCCATTCGTTGTAGAGCACAAATACCTCCACCCGAGAGTTGTTTGGGAAAATTCCAACGAGGACATAAGGCAAGTAGGCAACGACGCTTGCCCTTTCGTGTGCACTTATGTTTCCTGCACCAATCTGTCACACCATACAATAACATAAGAAAGGTTTTCACAAACCCTTTTGGAAGTGCTTATGAAAAAACATGGGGTATGCACATATTTCTATATGTATGTGGGTACTCGGTCACAGTTAAAAGGTATGTTTAGCTGTGTTTGGGCAATAAAGATAAATGTTGGCCCACACCTTCGCCACATTTGAAGGGAGTCCCACCGCGCTGAGCCTAGCGAGCTGCGCTAACCTTGAGTTGATCACACCCACCACGTTCGAAGACCTTGTGAAAAAAGTCTTTATATCATAGAGTAGTGCTAGTGTAAGCTGTAGCCCAACTCCACTGTTATCTTGGTGAGTGACGTCTGCACTTGAGATACAGTGCACTGGATCGGTACCCCTAAAACCACGAAGCGCACTCACGACCGGCCAAATGCCATAATGATCCTCAATCTGCTTGGCCTTTTCAACACACCCTCGAGCGCCAGTGTTTCGTATCTCGATCGCCAGGTCCACACCTTGAGCAAGCACACTGCTACGCCGTGTATTGAAGTTGCTCACTGGTTCGCTATACCTGGTTGAGATCTCTGAATTTTTGACGTGTCGGTGTATGTCGGGGGTATGCATCTTCAAGCACGCGAGGCTCCAACCTTCAAGGAGGTCAACATTAACATAAGCCAACCACGGATAGCACAGTGTTCGAGGATAAGCACCAGGTTTCATAACAACCCCACTCCACGAAGCTTCCTTGAGTGGTTTAAGAATGACCTCCAGGCACTCGTGGAGGAGTTCTCGTTTTCGTTGGCGAAATTTGAAGCTATTATCTCCCAAACCGAGCTCTGGCTTAGCGTGTAGTGAAGGCAGTAAACCCAAGAGACCTCGTGCGTGATCGCTGCTGACATCGTTGATGTGCAGGGCGGGGCATTTAATCACAATGGGATGGAACTCGAACTTGCTCCCAAGCGAAAGAAGTGACCCATCTCCCCAAAAACTCCAAGGTATGAGCAAGGACTTCGGAGGAATAGAGTTAAAAGCCAACTTGAATGCCTCCCCACTTTGAAAGGTAGTATACACATGGTCGCTGTCCTCATTTGAGGGTGTGTTTTGTGAGGCTGGGCAAAGCTCAAACGGTCTGTTCCTAGGGTCCTCTACAATTTTTTGGAGCTCCACACATGGGTCTTCAACATAGTGAAGCCATAAGTCTTGACCATCGCCAGGTCTCGCCATATTTTTTGGAGGAGCCCACTTTTTGCCCTTGGAATCTAGCACGTACTTGTACATATCTAGGGATGTGACAAACCGGATCTGTGCTGGAGTGAAACCTGGAGAGTGAATAAGGTTCAGAAGCTTGTCACCAAGTCGATGAGATAGACTTTTCAGTATTTCGGATATAACGATTTCGTCTGGGGATAATGGAGACTGCGACTGCGTAGGATCGCGCTGTGGAGGCTCTGGGAAAATCGGATATGTTTGATCCAGGTGAGTTTCATAAGCACTTTTTTCGACCTGTTCTCCAAAACTCTCCTGTGATGCCTGTACTCCGCCTATTTCTGGTTCGCGAGTGTTCACGTGATCTACGACAAAATTATTGTTAGAATCGTCAAGGTCTTCACGAATATGCAAGCTGTCGCTGTGTAGGGTAGGGGGACTTGCATGTGTATTGGAGTCCGGGTGTACTTTGCGACACAGTGTCGATCGGAGGTGGTAATGAAGCCCACGCCTGGTCGCACATATTTTTCCACAAGAAGGGTTAGGACACGGAAAGCGCGGGGGTTGTCGCATGTGGAATATTTAGGAATTATCTCTTCGCTGGACCGGTACTGTTCATGTTTTTTTACTTGGAGGGGACTTCACAAAATACAAAAACCACCTTGAGTGTAACGTGAAGCTTCTGCCCGTGTTGGGATATTCATACGGTGTATCGCGTACTCGGTATTCGTTTCGAAGGGTAATCGGTCGATCGATGTCATAAACCGCTGGTCGCGCGACCGCGACCACGAAAGTTTGGCGTGCACTACCGACTGCGCAGGTCGATCGATGTCATCAATCGCTTGTCGCGCGACCACGAAAGTTTTGCGTTGTGTATTCGAACGTTCGAACATCGATTGAAAAAGACTATGTTGTTTAAACGAAACTCGAAGCGTTTTGAGTACAAGACGTTGACCATAAAACAGAATAAGGGTTTATTTCACGCGCGAAAATATCAAGGATACTTTAAAGTCTTAAAATTTAGAGTGTTAGCATATGGCATCTGTTTCTCATAGACAGCTTCTCATGACGAACACTACAAGTGGTAACAAGAGAGGAAGTAAGGGGAGAGGGGAGACGCAAGATCGGAGCGGGAAAAGACAAGCTCTAAGTAGGAGTGCAGAAGCAACCAATACAGGATACAGCAAGCAATATGCTCGATCAAGCGTAGATAGACGCGCCCCCGTCCAAAGGAACCCTATATATTACACGGGGGTAGCTACTCGAGGTGTCAGGTCGATACAAGATGAAAAGGCTCGAGAGGCACCAGCTGATGAGGAAGATGGATGCCACACTGCGGATGGAGAGGGTGGTGAGGAGATGCATGGAGGAGGTGAGGACGAGGAGGAAAATGTAGAAGATGCACATTACATGGAGGAGGAACAGGGTGGGGGTGGGATTGGCAACAATGCTGACGGTGGTGGTGAAGGTGAAGACGGTGGTGGTGAAGGTGAAGAACCAACTCCGTACTGTAACTGGACTGAACAAGAAGTATTGTGGTATAAGCATCAGCAGATGCTTTTACAAAAGAAGGTACAAGCAGCACAGGTAAATATGGACAAAAGCTACAGTCGGGTCACACAGTTAAAGAAAAATAAAATATTAATCGGTGTCATATGAGTCCTTTGCAGATGAGTCATTTGTACACTTTCTTACTCTTCCTCGTTAAAGTTATGTGTTTTAGTGTTTTAGGTGTGCTAAGATATGTGGTATGTGTTTTAGGCTGGAAGAGGCGGTGATCTTGAGGATCAAGAAGACCGTGATCAACGTGGCGAGGATCACGAAGACGGTGCTGAGGAAGGCCTCACCCGTCATTGCCCCGAGGTAAGCTGTGTGCATATGTTAGGAGTGCGAGGAGTCGTGTCTAATGCCAAGTAAGACATATAGCTTTCAAGAGTGTACTGTTGAACGTTTAGCCTAGTGGGGCACAGCAAAAACGAACTCCCTTGGCCACACATTGGTGACTGTGCCATTGAAGGAACCAGGAGTGCGAGGAGTCGTGTATAGTGCCAAGTAAGACATATAGCTTTCACGAGTGTACTGTTGAACGTATACCCTAGTGGGGCCCAGCAAAAACGAACTCCCTTGGCCACACACTGGTGACTGTGCCATTGAAGGAACCACTGTGGTCACGCTTTCTACTCTAGTAGAAGAAGGCGCATGCACCCTTGGTCTGTGGGTTTGTTTGGAGCGCCCTTGATCCGCAAGCAGCAAGGTATTGGCCTTGCTGTTATGTATGGCATCTTGGGTTAGAGTAGGTCTGACACTCATGTGTCTGTGACCACTTGTCTCCCGCTGCGCCACGAAGAGGGTATAGGTTCAGCAGTATACCTGTGTAAGCTATATGAGCGCATGCTTTTGTGACCGACCTACCTCTCGGTTTTATCGACTGGCGATCATGAGAGCAAGATATTTGTGATGACAGTTCGGCGTCATTGGCACTTGAGCTTAACAGGCGGGAGGCGCGGAAGAGGAAACCGATGGAGGAGGTGGAGCAACAGGAGACATGGAGGTACGTTGTACTTAACATATAGGGAACCCATGTGGAATATACATATCACTTGAGATGCGGTACAAAGGGCACGCCTGTTACAGCGGGGTGTGTTTGAACTACAGGGAGGCAAAGTGGGTCGTAGTTTATCGAAGTGCACACGAAGAAACCGAAAACGAAGATTAGGAAAGCACCTAAAGAGAGTTGCCCTAGAAAATAAAGTGAAGTCCCTAGAAAAGGAAGTGAAGTTAGAGGCTTGTAGTACACCACGTGAGGAGGCAATGACACAGGAGCACGCAGCAATTAAATGGAGTTCAGGTGTGGAGGTTGGTGGTGGTGGTTGTAATATGTTGGAAAATACTGTGATCGGTGTGATCAACAGTGCTGTGAAGTGTGAGCACGGTGTGAGTGAGTCTGTCCTTAAGGACGGGGCAGCAACGTGTATGATACCTCGGTATATGACCAAGGATATCTCACTTGGAACTGGAGCGAGTGATATTGGGGTAAAGAAAGGAGGGTTCGGAAGGGTGTATTTGGACGGTGTGCTGAATGGAACAGAACATGTAGTGGTAAAGGTTTTTCAACAAAAGGGTAACATGAAGTTCCAGCTTTGTTTGCAAGAGATGCTCATGCACCTCCTCGCAGGGCAAGCGTGCTGTGCGACTCTTCCACTAGTGGGTTATGGAATAAGGATGTCTTCTAGAGGCCATGAGCGATATCCTTTTTTGGTGGTTGGTCAACGAGGCATCACCACGTTATGGGATTATGTGAAAAAAGGGGGGGTGTCGCGTGGAGTGAAGTATAGCCTCGCTATGCAACTAGTGAAGGCAGTGAGGGACCTCCACGCACGAGAAATTGTGCACGGTGACATAAAAGGGAACAATATTCTCGTGTGCCCTGCGAGCCAAAATGGAGGTGTGGTGGTGAAAATAATTGACTTTGGTATGTCGTGTCGTGTGGAGTGCGCTCCACCGAGATTTTCGACAAAATCTGTGAAAGAGAGAGAAATCTCTCTGAAAAAGTGTTTTTGGCTAGCACCTGAGCTCGAAGGACAAGGTGCTCGGGTAAACAAATGCACCGACATGTATGCTGTTGGTTTTGTTATGGTGGATATATTGATGTCCCACCAGCAGTGGGAAGGGAATAAGGGTCACGTGAAGGTGAAAATGTTTAGAGAAAGTGTAGAGGAATATGGCGGTGGGGGGAAAGTGGTGAGCAAGTGTTTTGGTGAATACCATGAGAGACCAACTGCGAGAGATTTGCACGACACACTTGCGAGGCATTTGGCTAAGTGGGCTTGAACAACTAGGGGGGAAAATATGTATATGTATATGTAAAGAGTATTTTGGTTTCTTGGAGTGTTGTATCGAGCGCCAAATATTATCACTTGTGTTTATATATGGCACCTGGTCAATTTTTATATTCATTTTTAGTTTCGCCAGGGTGAGGTAGATCTGAACTTCGATCACGAACACGACTTAATATTAGCAAACTTCCGTCAAATGAATAAAAGTTTGACCGCCATAGTGGAAACCTTGAGTACAACGATTGGAGAGGCTTTGAGAGATATAAAGAAGTCTGTGGATGATGTGAAAGTCGAGGTGGCCTCCTTGAAGGCGTCTACAGTTTCCTCAAACGTAAGTGATTACCCCTTCCCTACTCTTTTATGCAAGATGCCCTTTGTGTGTGACAAGTGTATGCCCTTAGTAGAGGCAATAAAACTGATAGAGATATGTATGTGTATCTGGTTGCCCACAGAAATAGATACGAGCAGGTATGTTTGGGCAATAAGCACAGAGAACCTTTGCCTGTGGCATAAAGCACATGGCATAGCATATGTAATAGAAAACATGGAATAAGATATGTGTATGTCTGTGTGGGTGTGCTATGCTTATGCTAGAATATATGTGAATCTCTGTACGAGTGCTGTGCCTATGCTAGAATATGTGTGAATATGTGTGTGCCTGTAGTGTTATGCCTATGCTAGGATATGTGTGTATCTCTGTGCGTGTGATATGCGTATGCCAGGATATGTGTGTATCTGTTTGTGCGAGTGTTATGTTTTTGCCAGGATATGTGTGAGCCTCTCTGTGCGTGTGCTATACCTGTGCTAGGATAGGTGTGTATCTCTGTGGGCGTGTGTTATGCGTGTGGTAGGATAGGTGTGTATCTGTTTGTGTGTGCTCTCTGTGTACGAGTGTTATGCCTGTGCTAGGATATGTGTGTAGCTTTGTGTGCGTGTGATATGCTTGTGCTAGGATATTTGTGTATCTCTTTGCGCGTGCTATGCTTGTGCTAGAATATGTGTGTGCCTGTTGTGTTATGCTTATGCTAGGATATGTGTGTAGCTGTGTGCGTGTGCTATGCGTATGCCAGGATATATGTGTATCTGTTTGTGCGAGTGTTATGTTTTTGCTAGGATATATGTGTATATGTGTGCGAGTGTTATGCCTGTGCTAGGATAGGTGTGTATCTCTGTGGGCGTGTGTTATGCCTGTGCTAGGATAGGTGTGTATCTGTTTGCGTGTGCTCTTTGTGTACGAGTGTTATGCCTGTGCTAGGATATGTGTGTATCTTTGTGTGCGTGTGATACGCTTGTGCTAGAACTCATATCCTAGCACAAGCATATCACACGCACACAAAGTTACACACATATCCTAGCACAGGCATAACACTCGTACACACAGAGCACACACAAACAGATACACATATATCCTATCACAGGCATAACACACGCCCAGAGAGATACACTCATATCCTAGCACAGGCATAGCACACGCACAGAGAGGCTCACACATATCCTGGCATAAGCATAACACAACAGGCACACTCCTATTCTAGCATAGACCTCTTTTGCCTATGCTAGGATATGTGTGTATCTGTAGGCCTGTTATGCCTATGCCAGGATATGTGTTTTTCTTTGTGTGTGTGTGCTATGCTTGTGCTAGAATAGGTGTGTATATGTGTGTGCCTATTGTGTTATGCCTATGCTAGGATATGTGTGTACCTCTCTGTGCGTGTGCTATGCCTGTGCTAGGATATGAGTGTATCTGTGTGTGTGTGCTGTGCGTGTGTGCTGTGCGTGTGTGCTGTGCGTGTGCTTGAAATGTGTGTATCTGTGTATGTTTGTTGTGTTATGCCTATGCCACGATACAGTAAGTGTCTATCTGCGTGCGTGTGCTATGCTTGTGCGAAAAAGAGTGTTTTTGGTATAACATGCGTGGGTGAAAGGTGTGCTCAGGAAGGAAATATTCGCGCAGTGGTAAGCTACGCTATGGCAAATGGTCCAGAGGGCTATTGTTTTGGAGACTCCACTATCGGTGAGTGCATGAGGATATTGTATAGCGTGGAAACGGAAGGACAAGGAAAAGAAAAAGACTGCCACGGCTGGAATCTCACCAAGAAAGCGGTAAGGCCTCTTAACTTAACTTTTTGCAAAAATAAAAGAAGTGCGTGGTAAAAAAGTGAGGTGGGTTGAATGCACAGCTCAAGAACTCGGTCAGGGTGAACTCGCGCAGCAAGCTACAGCAAAAACTATTTGCAGGGACCATCCAAGCTTACCCAGAGGCGTTTAGTGGTGTTGGCAAGGACCGGGTATACAACTATAACATAACAACCCCGTACATACAAAGTATGTAACTATTCCAGCTATCTTTATTTTCTCTAGTCCTTTCTATGGTTCGTTTGGTTTATACTCACTTTTATTATTACTCACACAGGTGCGTCGTGGAGAAAGAGCGCACCTTCAGCTGAACACCCCCAGGTCGACCAGTGTGGAAACGACCTATTTGGGTCTATTTTGAAGAAGGTGTTCGGAAAGAAAGATCAAAACTTCGATGGGTGTATCACACGCCAAACTCTAACTTTCGCTGTAATGTGTGTTGAAAAGGCACTCCTTGGCCCAAGCTTAAAAGATTGGGCCATCGAGTATGAGATAAATGAGAACTCATCCACAAAGTCACAAGCTGTGGTAAGTATGCATTTCCTTGGTACTTTCGCTTGGTTAGAGTACACCTTTTTTTCAACTAGTACTCACTTTGGCACTTTCGACGTGCAGACTGAGGTACCAAATACCTTGAGCAAGGAGTACTCAAGAACTTTTACCCAAGTAAAAAGATGGAATATGCTACACTCGCGTGTGAAGCTCGCGCAGTCAGCCAAGTGGCCTGCAACTTTAACAGAAATTCTTCAGCACCAAAACACAGTAGGAGTGGGAAGTATAGATGAGGAAGAAGAAGACTTTAGTACTCAGTGATAGCTGATAAAAGAAACATTACGAGCACATACAAATGAAGTACCTAGTGTATTGTATGGTGTATTTTCTTTTTGTATTTGTATATACACATTTGAAAAGTTGCCTCCTTTACCTCTAGCCTTGTGTTCTGAAAGTTTATCTTTTTTATGTGTGGTGCATGATACACTTTCTTTGAATGCTTGCATACATCTTGAGCATATCACACCTGTCCTTCCACCGTTCCTGTTCCTGCGGCGTTCCAGGATCGTTCCCGTACCTCGAGCGTTCTGGGATCGGTCCCGTACCTGGATCGTCCCAAGATCGTTCCCGTACTTGGAGCGTTCCAGGATCGTTCCTGTACCTAGAGCGTTCCAAGATCGTTCCCGTACCTGGAGCGTTCCAGGATCGTTCCCATACCTGGAGCGTTCCAGGATCGTTCCCATACCTGGAGCGTTCCAAGATCGTTCCCGTACCTGGAGCGTACCCTCTACAATCGTGTAATCTCGCCGAAACCGGAACGATCCCGTAAGAAACTTCCCTCCCGGGATCGATCCCGTTCCGGATCACAAAAAGAGCGATCCCGGATCGCCTCGCCATTTTCCAGATGTATAGTTACGTTTCGGCGCATTGTGGATGCATTAGGCATCTCGGTGAGGCGTATATGGTATCCCCATTGAGTATACCCATATACGGACCCATTTCATCGGTGGAAATGTCATACAACACCAAAATTTCGCCGGCGGTCCGCACCGAAAAGCAGGTATTGTCAGATATATAGTTCGGAGTGAATATATCGGATAACTGGAAATAAACCCTGAGTTAAGGGGTTTCGGGATCAGAACGGTAAAAGTCAGTTTAATAAAAGAGAGATACACATAAAAACTAACGGGAGTTTCCCGACTACTGGTGACGGTCACCCAGCCTACTTTAGGAAGTGACAAGTGACAGATTAAACTGTCGGTGTGTCACATCCAGCACACCACCTAGGGTGGTGACCGGAGCTAGTAGTGAAGTGAAGCAAACAAACTCCCTACTTGACTTCAGGAGGAAACTGTAGCACACCTGGGGGCCTGTACTTTTGGTCAGGGCGGTCCCAGTTCACAGCAAGGTTGACAGATACAGTACTGCTGTTAATTGCTAAAACCCTAAACACAGCTCAATGTAGAGAGCTCCTCTGCACATCTAGGAGGCTAAGCAATAGCTAATCTCTAGGCAGGCACGGTGTGACCAATCTCAGCCACTAGAGGTCTGCGGGACTGGCGGTCCGGCCCGGAGCAGCGTGAGGGTGAAGTGGTTGCCGGCCTCTGGGGCCGGTGGTAAATCATTCGTAGAAGAAATTCCTGAATTCTCGATCACAGCCGCATGATCACCAGAGTTCGGCTCCTCGTCGTCGGACGAGTACGGTGGTGGCGGGTAAGGTGGTGACGGCGGAACCATATCAGGGTCGGGGTCATATAGCCATGGCGACCGCGGGACATTGCGGAGAGTGTGGAATCCCTGCCGCAGCTCCCGATACCGCGTCTGTCGATGTGGCGGAATAGCAGCCGTGCGCGCACCACCCACCGCGTCGCCAAGATCGTTACGAAGCATTGCAGTCGGCGAAGTTCCCGTAGTTGGGACCGCCGAGGCAGTCAACGTAGCACCACCGACCGGTGGGGCCGTGCATGTGCGCGCATCGGCACCACCGACACCGGCAACGGCGTGCGGCGCGGCGGTGGCACAAATCACAAAGAGCGCACACACCAAGAAGGAAGCGAGAGGAGACCTCCCGAACCTCGGAATGCCGTTCCCACAGCCGCACCGTGGCCGCGGCAGTGCCACCGAGGCAACCCCGTCGGCATCGTCGCCCGTGGCGTAGGCCGCGGGCTCGTAGTTCATCACGCGCTCCGGCTCCTCAACCGCGGAGAGCAAATTCATGTTCTGGGCCGGCTCGTCGGGCGCCCCCAATGCAACCCCCGTGCCCGCAATGAAATCGGCAAACGTGTGGGTGACGGGAGGGCAGAAAGGGTTTGGCGGACCGGTCCATTCCTCCTCGGATCCAACCGACGCGGGCGGGGAGTGTGCATGCGGCTCCGACACCACCGGCAAGTCGGCAGTGAAGGTGTTGACGGTGAACGTCGAAGCCCCAGCCGTGCGTGCCATCTCAGAGAACTCGGCGACGGCGGACACGAGGGCATCACCGTCCTCCTCGCAGAAAGAGCATGCGGAAATATCGGTGAAGACCTCCGGCTTCCCGCCCGCGCAAGCACGCAAAGGGCGTCGAACTCCACGGGGTCGTCGCGGTCGATGGCGTGTCGGAACTTCGCGGCTAGCACGGAGTTCTCGGCCTCCTCAGCGAAGGCGTAGGCCGAGAGCCCGGTCCTGCCCCCGTTCGGGCAGTCCCGACCGATGCCAATGCCGCGCCTTCCCCTTAGCGCACACCTGATTCTGGCAGTATGATAGCAGATTAACCAACCCCTGTGCGGTGCCAGAGCCAAAAGTAGCCTGGCACCACCAGAGCGAATGCGTCGATGAGAAGGGGCTGGGGGGGTGGAAGGTGAAAAATGCTGGATTCAGTGACCCGTAGGTCATAACTATTCTGACTCCCGTTAGCTGTACCAGTACTCGTACAGTACTAGGTGACAGATCCCTAGGTCACAGACACGTTATATTCGTTTATCTCTTATAATGAGTTCTGACTTGTATGAAAACTATTCAGTGACCGCCCCGATATAATACGTTATATTATATCTCACAGGTTATGGGGTATTACCCCGCTTTTATCACTGCTGACTTTGCCATGACTGGCTAAGCTTTTCCGCTTGGCGGGGCGTTGGGGCCTCGCGAGGTGTTGAATTGGCCACTTTAGGGCGTGCGGTTTGCACCATGTTGCGGTGAGATTTCGAGTTGGGACTTTCGGCAACTTCTTCGAGTGTCCGCGTTGGATTTTGTTTTAGACTGAGCTTGATCACCTTTGTCAACAACTCCTTGGCCGCCGCGTATTCGACTTCGTTGATTTCGTTCGACCCCTTCTTCTCCTCACTCCGCAACTGCATTACGGTCGCCCGCCACCTTACAATTTGACACTCGCCTTTTCCCCAACCCCCCTCCTATAGGAATTTATTCTGATGACTTCATCCTCAGTTGGAACACCGGCCGTGGGCGCTAGAATGCGCCTTGATTCAATTTTTGCTAGGAACGTGGGTGCTCGCTATAAGAGCACCCCGCAGTCAGCGAGTGTCGCACTCGCTGCTGCTGACAGGACACGCAGCAATGCCGTTTTGCAATCGTCTTGGGACATTGACGTTGTGAAGCGTGTTGCGAAGGACACCTTAGGTACTAAGGCGTCCTCATTTTCCGGAAGTGAACCTCATCGACAACTCCTTTGGGACTCCTTGGTGACTGCCTTGGAGGCTTCTTTTGTCAACAAGGACACCGCCAACGAGGACATCTTTGACCTCGTGGACGTCACCAAAGAGGTTCACCCGATCTTCAACGACATCTTACTTCGTGCGTTGGTCTCCCCTACAAATTTAGGAATCGTAGGTAGGGCCATGTTTGCCTTGTATCTACCTTGTGTCTGGATGGCTTCAGACACAAGGTAGGTAGGGCCATGTTTAGTCAGTTTTTCCGCGGCGCAACACTACCCAAGTAGGGCCATGTTTGGTCGTGGTTTTTGGCCTTACTTACCCCTTACTTACCTTGTACCTACCCAATGTCTAACGCACCATACGTACGCACGTGAATGCATGAATCACTTAGACATTGGGTAGATACAAGGTAAGTATGGCCATGTTTATACATAAACAAGGTAAGTAGGGCCCTACCTATCATGTATCTGTACTCAAGTACAAGGTAAGTATGGCCATGTTTATACATAAACAAGGGTAAGTAGGGCCCTACCTATCATGTATCTATATCCAAGTACAAGGTAAGTATGGCCATGTTTATACATAAACAAGGGTAAGTTTGGCCTTACTTATCATGTGTTTATTCTCAAGTAATGATCAAACATGGCCATGTTTATACATAAACAAGGGTAAGTATGGCCTTACCTATCATGATCAAACATGGCCATGTATATATCTACCGCATATCGAATACGATGTAAACATGGCCATATCTACCTAGATATTCGGTCTTTCAACGAATAACAAACACATATTAATGATATGCTTTAACACACACATATTGGATATGCTATGTATGCGTTGCATACTAAGTTTCAATATGTTGCATACACAACATATTGAAACTTAGTATGCATACCGCAAGTTGGGATGCACTATACTTCCTAGTTGATGCTTTCGTGCTTTGAAAAGTATGCATGTGATATGTGAAAATGAGACAAGGCAATAGCAATTGCTATTCGAAACTATTTTTTACTCGCTACGTAACTACATGCTCAATACGATAGGACACACGAATGCAAACAAGCATGGGTTCTAACGCACAAATGAATACATTATGCAATATAGTTAATACAAACCAATATCGCGTAAGTACTATATTTTCTAATCTACTCCCTAAATATTCACTACATTACTATTTCAAATCCTACTTGAAAACTATTTCGTAAAATACAAACAATAAGCCTATCTACAATCTACAACGCGAGTGTTGGCGTCGTTGATGAGCACGTGCCTTGCTCCTCATAAATTTTCAGCCATCCTATATCAAAGGACAAGGAACCAATCGTTAGTAAATCTGGAAAAAAAACAAGCACGCAAACGAAAACAATTCAAAGACAAGGGGTCAAAGGAGAATAGAAGTCGAAGGCGATGGAGTCGTTCGTGGGTTGAATCGCGTTTTCGCCGGTCCAACTCACGAGTCAATCTGAAAAATAGCGCCAACGAAAAAGAGGTTAGTAACGAGGGAAAAAAGGGGAAAAAAATAAGAAGAAAGTTAAGGAGAGTGAAAGTTTAGAGGGGGTGAGTTGGAATAGAACCAACCAAATCTAGTCCAAAGGACTAGCGGGAAAAATCTCCCGTTCACCCCATGTAAACGTTCAATACGCGCAGATCTAACTACATCTGCGCGTAAAAACCACTACGGCACTAGTACTTGCACGCAGGAGAAAATATGAAAAAGCAAGAATGAATTCAGAAGCAACGCATGGAAACAAAAGCAAAAGCGCAAGCAGAATTTTGTACAGTGCAGACAGGCACTGCACTGTACAGATGGTCAACGAGAAGAGGAGGAATTTCGAACTCCAACGTTTACAAGTACCGTGACTGCCAACTCGAACTGTGCACTGTACAAGTATGGTGACATGTCATGACGTCTACGGTGACACGCGGTCACCTCTGCCATCGGCTATCGCAATGTCGCATGTCAACGTGCTATCAGATATCGAGCTATCGATGCCGTGTCTCTCACCCGATCGCGCGACGTTGTCTTTTGTGTCATCACTGGAGTAATGTGTAATCGCCTGGCATCTTCTGGGATAAACTGAAGACTCTCGATTTTCGAACGCCGCGATCTGAACGGTCTGAACCTGTCCGCGAACGGTCGGCGATCTGAACCTGCGCGAGTGGCGATTCCGGGTCATGGGACCCATGTTTTTTCTGTTGCGCTTTCTTTTGTGCATATTTTTTTCAAGGGTTTCCCACTTCTGGACCATTCCTGAATGGCCCATAGAATATTTGAGCAAGCCGTTTTCACCATCGTGTTTTGCGAGCAAGCCCCTTTCTTTTGAGCTCAACTTGTTTTTTTCATGAAAATGACCGATTTTTGTCCACGCTTGCCTGCACCCTAAGGTATGGTCTAGACATGACCATGTTTGGGTCGTTTCCCCATTGGGTTTTGCATTTGGGGCATTGATTTGGGCTATGTGCGCCGCGGAAGATGTCTACCTTGTGTTCGCGTGAATGTTGTTCGAACCGGGCCATACCAGGGCAATTCTACTCAGGTACAAGGTAAACATCTTCCGCGGCGCAACACAACGTGGTTTGCCTTGTTTTACTGCCAACATTGCCCAAAAATGGCCAAGTTTGCCACGTGTTTTTAAACACATATCAAACATGGTCCGTTTTATGTACGTCTTGCCCAATGTTGGCAGTAAAACAAGGCTAACAAGGCCGTGTTTCACCATCTCGGTTGTTGAAACTGCTTAGATAGGGCCATGTTTACACCATACTTATGATGGTACAGCAGGTTACGTACGTGGGCAAAAGCGGTTTGCAAGCACAATAGGCGATGACATCCCGCGCACAGAGATTGGCGCAAGGTGGGATTCCGGAGGAGAGACGGAGGGTCAATCCCGCGAAAAGAGCCACTGTTGCATATCGCTTGCCAAATTCTCCGGGTGAGGGCGATGGGTTGACGACGCCGCCGCGTGCGGACGATGCCTTCAAGAGGCAACGTGTCCTCGAATGGCGGATGCCAATCCCACGAATGGGTTTATAGATTTAGTTCAGGAACTATTTTGGGATGGAATCATTCTGACGGAAGAATACGACAATCATCCGGCACGCGCCACCTTCACTGACATTGAACGCGACGGCATGACCGGGTAGGGCCCTACCTGCCTTGCTCTCGGGACGAACCCGGGGCGAGCATTGCCCTACCTGCAATGGGAAGGGGCCAAGTATGGCCGTGTTTTGACGTGTTCGCTGTAGGTCGAACCGAAAAGCACGGAAATTCCTCCCGTCACCCTCCCGTCACCCATCCAGTCCGCTGCTGGCGACGCGGGGTCAACCATGAGCTCGAGCGTGGAGAACAATAAGGCGTTGGCCTCCACGCGGATGGGGAGGGTAGCATCGTCCAGCAGGAAAAGGGGTGCGAAACCAATGTCCTCCGTGACAAATGTTGTCTGCAGCGCAGAGACCATCCTGGCGAAGAGCGCGGACGCGTGGCACTCATTCCCGGAAAATCGCCCGTTCTTGTCCTCGAATAACTTTTGGCGAACGGACTTGGAGACCTTCATGTCGAAGTGTTCCCGTTGCAGCGTCCGCACCGAGGCCAGGAACGCAGCACCTGCTGAATTGGCAGCCGGCTGAGCTGCCGGCGGCGTGGCTGGAGTGTTGGCGTGTCTCGCTGCTGCCGAATCAAAAATCGTGGATAGCGCGCGTCGGCGATTCGCCATGCTAGCGGTGGCTCGAGTAGAAGCAACCATCTTGAGAAGGACTGAAGGGGCGGAGTGAGGCAACGGAACGCGAGATGTGCGGCAGTTCCGGGCGGCCAAGAAACGCGTGGGTCGCCGATACGGCAGCCGTGAGAGATCAAATAATTCAGGGAAGTCGTGTGGTAGCGGCGGCCAATACGCAACGGTGTGGGATCCAACCAGAAAACGTAAACCAATCCAACGTTAAGACCCGTAAGAAAATCGTTCTCCAACCGGTGCGGCGTGCCGTAAATCAACCCATAAAATTTAGGCCATACCCGTGACTGCCGGCACTCTCACGCGCAGAGCGCCTCACTCCATCCCAGGCGTCCGAGCTTAGCCACTCATGGTGGCAATCTCGCAGTGGCTAAATAAAACGCAAGTGGGGCCAAACCTGGTAGATATATGGTTCGGCGGTGATATATATCTAACTGTTGAGATAAACCCTGAGTTAAGGGTTACGGAATCAGAACGGTAAAAGTGAGATAGATAAATCAGAGGCATACATAAATACCTAACGGGTGTTTCCCGTCTACTGGTGACGGTCACCCAGCCTACCATAGGAAGTGACATGTGACAGTTTTGAGTGTCACACACAGTGTCAAATCCAGCAAAAAGCGAAGATCGCCATGTATAACCGGATGAACTCCATAGTTGGCCCGGACAGCGTCACTGGCTGTTTCTTTTGCGATGACCCCGAGAACCCTGACACCGTGTTCGATACCAAAGAGCCATGCATGCTCGCAGATCAGATCGCGTCGCAAGTAGTAATTGTGAAGCATCCTTGCATGCAAACTGCGGTGGTTCTTGACCCTCGAGCAGATTTCTTCAAGCAGAATGTCCAGGATGAAAATCCTAGCGAGGACGAGCTTGCTAAGTACTTAGGCCTGCAGTACGACATGGCATTTGTGTAGTGTAAATAGATAGCATCGTCAGTTTGTGTATATACATAAACAAGGGTAAGTATGGCCCTACCTATCATGTATCTATGCTCAGGTACTGATCGGAAATGGCCATGTTTATACATAAACAAGGGTAAGTAGGGCCCTACCTATCATGTATCTATACTCAAGTACTAGTCAGGTAAGGCCATGCTTATACATAAACAAGGGTAAGTAGGGCCCTACCTATCATGTATCTATACTCAAGTACTAGTCGAGGCCAAGGCCATTGCTTATACATAAACAGGGTAAGTAGGGGCCCTACCTATCATGTATCTATACTCAAGTACTAGTCAGGTAAGGCCATGCTTATACATAAACAAGGGTAAGTAGGGCCCTACCTATCATGTATCTATACTCAGGTACTAGTCAGGTAAGGCCATGTTTATACATAAACAAGGGTAAGTAGGGCCCTACCTATCATGTATCTATACTCAAGTACTAGTCTGGTATGGCCATGTTTATACATAAACAAGGGTAAGTAGGGCCCTACCTATCGTGTATCTATACTCAAGTACTGAGGATCAAACATTGCCATGTACATCTTTGGAGACTGTCCATAGTAAGGACTAAATAAGCGTAATAGCCCAAAAAAAACAGATTCTAAAAATATTTTTTTTCCAATGTTTTCAAGTACAGCCCAATTACAGCCCAGGTACAGGGTAGGTATTGCCCCCTACTTACCCTTTACCTACCCAATGCCCATACCGACCTAACTTTGAGGTGCTGTAACAGGAAGTGTAAAATGTTTTTTCAGTTAAATCTTTGGAGACTGTCCATAGTAAGGACTAAATAAGCGTAATAGCCCAAAAAAACAGATTCTGAAAATATTTTTTTCCAATGTTTTCAAGTACAGCCCAGGTACAGCCCAGGTACAGCCCAGGTACAGCCCAGGTACAGGGTAGGTATTGCCCCCTACTTACCCCTTACCTACCCAATGCCCATACCGACCTAACTTTGAGGTGCTGTAACAGGAAGTGTAAAATGTTTTTTCAGTTAAATCTTTGGAGACTGTCCATAGTAAGGACTAAATAAGCGTAATAGCCCAAAAAAAACAGATTCCAAAAATATTTTTTTCCAATGTTTTCAAGTACAGCCCAGGTACAGCCCCAAGTACAGGGCAGGTACCGAGTAGCACAACTTTGAGGCCTCAAAAAATGAGGTTACCAAAGCCATTCCACCCAAAACTTCGCTCCATATGTCTTACATCGACTCAAACCATCGATATCTACAATAAAAAACAAACTATCGGAAACTTCATTTCACCCGATTTGGGCCGGTTTTGCCATTTTACTGCCGACATTGCCCAAGTAGGGCCCTACTTGGCTCGAAACACAAGGTAAACACAAGGTTCTAAATTTGTAGGGCTCTTTGACCACGCCCCACTCTCCAGCTCGAAGGTGGGTTGACGCTTCGTCTCGGATCTCTCCGCGCGACGGTAAGCGTGCCCTCCTTGAGGTGACCAAGCGGTTGCTGCCGCCTGGGCATCGGCCGCTCCGCCATCACGAAGAACTCTTAAGCATTTCTTTTGGTTCGTGTGATGACCCTGAACCCTTGGTCGCGCAATTTGACGAGTGTCTAAAAGCCATCGCGGCTAGCGGAGCGGGCCCCCTGGACGACGAGGCCGCCAAGAGGCAGCTGCTGGCGGCACTGGACGTCGAGTTCTACAAGGAGGTGGTTACCCCACTTCGCCTCGACACTGAGCTGGCTAAGGTGGGCATTGAGGAGATTTACACACACGTCCTAGAGGTTTGGTGGTGTGCGAACCCTAATGGCCCTCCCACCCGCCCCAAGACGGCCGCGCCTATCCCGACGCACACGCCTCTCGGATTGGCTTACGCAGGTGACGGGCAGGGTGACATCTCGGACTTCCTTGAGGAGTTCGCTCGTATCATTGGTGAGGCCACTACCCTACTCACCTCCCTCCGTCATGACGAGCGCAAGGTTGCACCCGACACACCGCCGCCACGGAGTGATTTTCGCAGTCCGCATGGAGGCGGTGGTGTGAGATTCCCGCCGTCCAAGTGGCGTGACGAACGGAACCGTCGGACCGACGGTAAGTTTCACGGACGCAATCGTCACGTGGGGTGGAAGCAACGCTTCGCGGCATCCCCGCTCCCGAAGGGCGGGAATTGGCATCAGGGCATGAAGCCGCAGGGTGCTAGAAGCATTTCTTTTCACTCCGCATCCTCGGCCTTCGTTCAGGAGTGCCCCCTCTGCCCTGGGCACTTTCATGACACGGCACGTTGCCCTGAGGTGTGTGGTTCGTGCGATGTGGACCTACCCCTACCATTTTAGAAAACGTTAGTACGTACACTAACGGTGGGTTAGTGTGTCTTAACGTCATACTAGCGCATACTAACGCCGCGTACTTTTAGTACGCGTACTAACAACGTACTAACGCAATGCGTTAGTTCACAATGTGCGTTAGCATGATTGAATGTGGGAGTTGGTGGACTCGTGGTGTGGTGCGTAGTGGGTCATGGATGGGGTCCAAATGCACTTCAATGATGTTCTAAGGCGATTGGATGGCGAACTGGACATTGGTTAAGGGGATATGACGCTGTTTGAAGAAGCCGATATTGGGGCTAAATTCCTTTGGGAATGTGTTACGTTAGCATGTCGTTAGTATGGCGCTAGTACACTAGACCAATCACACGTTAGCGTGTTAACGGCGTACTAACTCCCACTCTCCTTAAGTGTGGGAGTTGGTGGACTCGTGGCGTGGTGCGTAGTGGGTCATGGATGGGGTCCAAATGCACATCAGTGATGATCTAAGGTGATTGGATGGCGAACTGGGCATTGGTTAAGGGGGTATGACGCTGTTTGAAGAAGCTGATATTGGGGCTGAGCTCCTTTGGGAGTGTGCTACGTTAGCATGTGGTTAGGGTGGCATTTAGTACACTAGACCAATCACACGTTAGCGTGTTAACGGCGTACTAACTCCCACTCTCCTTAAGTGTGGGAGTTGGTGGACTCGTGGCGTGGTGCGTAGTGGGTCATGGATGGGGTCCAAATGCACTTCAGTGATGATCTAAGGTGATTGGATGGCGAACTGGGCATTGGTTAAGGGGGTATGCCGCTGTTTGAAGAAGCTGATATTGGGGCTGAGCTCCTTTGGGAATGTGCTACGTTAGCATGTGGTTAGGGTGGCATTTAGTACACTAGACCAATCACACGTTAGCGTGTTAACGGCGTACTAACTCCCACTCTCCTTAAGTGTGGGAGTTGGTGGACTCGTGGCGTGGTGCGCAGTGGGTCATGGATGGGGTCCAAATGCACTTCAGTGATGATCTAAGGTGATTGGATGGCGAACTGGGCATTGGTTAAGGGGGTATGACGCTGTTTGAAGAAGCTGATATTGGGGCTGAGCTCCTTTGGGAGTGTGCTACGTTAGCATGTGGTTAGGGTGGCATT
>LGRX02021914.1:0-22168 GCA_001247695.2 Cymbomonas tetramitiformis
TATTACAACGATGCACTTGTCCTTCCCACTCTTATGTACGGCTATAGTGCCAAAGTGTATCAGGTGGGACATATACATACATATATATATTATATAACTATCATCTTCTGATCCAGGAAACGCAATTAAGCATGGTATCAGGTTGTATGTTATGTATATAGTTCAGCATTTCAAACTTACTCGAGAATGTAAATGCTGAGCAAAAGTCAACTTATAGTTATTGGGATATAATTTCCCATCCGAGTTTACACTTTATTAGTGATGGTGGATTCAACGTTGTACAGATTTCAACGTTATTTGTGGATGCAGTGATTTTATCAAAAGCAATCCATCAGAAATCACCAGATCGGAATATGAAATGGATATGTGTGAATCCTATCCACCTTCTTCCCCCTTGAGGAAGTGTGAATACATAGGCAGTCAGCTGCTTATATACCTTATAGCTTATAGCTTATAGCTTGCAGTCCTTATAGGAAGCAGCTCATGCAGTTTTTGGGTTGTTGCCCTACAGTTTTAGGGTTGTTGCCCATAGTATTATCATGTCTATGATGATTTAGCATGATATAATAATGCCAAAAAACGAAGTTTTTCCAAATAATGGCGGCATTTAGGGCATGTGTGGTTACAGTGGCCCTATTACCCAATACAGTGTTTAGGGTGTTACTTGCTATCAGTAACCCTAATACTGGTAAAAAATAAGCAGTATAACGATTTTGCCAAGATTTTTAGGCAAAACTGCATTCAATACCTAAGTGAATGTTAGGTGATTTTCAGAGGGTACGTTATACCCCTCACACACATATTCAAATATTAGGGTGTTACAGGGTGTTACACGTGTTATGTCTTTCAGGAATTGTTATTTGATAGATAAATATCCATTATAGCAAAAAAAATCAATCCCGAATTTGCAAAAGATTACACGTACAGCATTTTGACCGATTTTTCGTTACAGCCAATATGTTTACCCTATATATTACACACCTAATATCTAGGGTGTTACACGAAATATGACATGTGTCATTATGATTTTCTCATACCTCAATAGGTATAAAATCATATTATCAAATAAAATAGGGTCCGATTTTCAATTTTCAAATCTATCGCAAACGGATTTTACCTATTTTGGCCGTTTTTGGCTTTATGTATATATATATATATACATATCTCTGTGTGTGTGTGGACTGCAAAGTACAGAAACACTGCAAATCACTTTTCCTTTGCACATGACAAATTTCATGGCATAAAAGTGAATTATGATGCATATCAACATCTGTGGTTGATCACATTTCTGGGTTTTACTGATTTAAACCCATGGAGACAAATGCACTCTCTGGTGATATTTAAGATATATCAACTGTAAATGAATTCACAGTTGTGTCAGATCCTAAGATATATTTGGATGTATACAACGAGTATATCAAGTGATATCTCTATGTTCAAATACATCTGGACACTGCTAGATGTAATCTAAGCAGTTTTTACACAACACAATGTTTGTGTATATGTACGTCCATAACCACCTTTTGTCAATTCATGTATGGTTGCTGATCTGAGTTGGTACATGCATGTGAGTGATCAGTTCTGCATCAACTGTCATAATGCAATGTAGATTTTGATGTTGCTCCAGCGATAGTGAATATGGCATGTGCTCAGCAGTTACCAGCTGCATATTGAGCACTGATACTGCCTTCGGGTCTGGAGATATTCTCCATCCAGCCCTACAGCATGTTGTTTAATCCTGTTACCATTACTATCGCCATCGCTGACATCCAGTACGCACATGTGTTTACTGGATGTTATCTACATTATTGTATACATTGTTATTGGTATATTCACTCTGAGTCAGTGAATGTCAATGTATAATGAATGCTAGTGTTTGTGCAGTGTATAGTACTGCTGATTAGTACTAGTGTGTGTGTGTGTATTTGTTTGCACACACTTTGCAGTATTTTTATGGATATCACAATATCCTAACAGCTTATCATGCAGATTGTCAGCATACCACGTACTGATTATATCTAACATGATATATATAGTTTAGGGATTGTTGTAATTCCATGATAATCTCATTACGATATGAGTTGCTGATAAATTTCACATGAAGCTCAGGTGAGCATTCCTTCAAGTAATCCACCATAGAATGTACGTGTTATCTGGAGAGCATCTCGGCTCCACCAGGGCACGACAAACTTATTATGGTGTTATGATTACTGTCAGGCACCCTTTGCAACATGGATTCTAATATAGTTTAGCATTCACTGCAATATGCTTATGCTCTATTTAATACAGCTGTTATCGTGATCAAGCTGTTCAATATAATAAAGTATGTAACATTTACAACACTGCAATCATTCAGAACAAAATGTGTGCATGATATAGAAGTATATGCACTTTGTATTAATGATTGCTGTAAGTGAAATGAGTGTATATGTGTGTGTGCTGATCTGCACACACATGTTGTACACAGATCACTGTGCTGATGGTAAGTATAATGCTGATGATCTAAAGTATTTGTGTGGTCATCAGAACATTGGAATCTGCTGCAGTATAATGATAATGCATTCACAGCAGTATGTATGCTGACAGGCCATAAATCATTGCACGCAGTGATTGTAAACAGTGCGTAGAGATGATTTGCAATTATCGCTGATGTATGTTGTATACAAATGCGAGTGTGCTGCTGATGACAAGTATGAATTGTCGTCGCCATTCATTAGCATATGATACAGCATAATTTTTGAACGTGATTTATGCAAGCGCGCGCATGCTGCGATCAACTTCTGCAAAATATGTAACCATCGCGCAGTATGCGAACATCGCGCATGCTGCCATATGCAATTTAGTGACAATCGCGCAGTATGCGAACATCGCGCATGCTGCCATATGCAATTTAGTGACAATCGCGCAGTATGCATGTATGATGCCGTATAAAAGCCATTCAGTGCAATCATAAAAATTGCAATACTGCGCTGATGCATCTGCGAACATGCATATCTCCGTGGACCATTTATCGTATACATTTCATTGTTGCGCCGATATATGCCATATGCACACCTTATCGCTTATATGTGCGATCAGCTGTTGTGCAAGTGCGCTGCGGAAAATCTCCTCGCGCAATTTATGCGCTGTCAATATGCGAGCGTATTTATTGTTCGGTTTGTAGATATTCAGTATTTGCGAACGCTGTCGTATATGCGCCCTCCTGCAAACCTGCGAACAATATTAAGTATGCTACGCTTCTATCACTGCACCCACTTGAGTTCTCGAGTGTCGCGCCTTGACGACTTTTAGAATACCACTCTTAAGGGTTCGCTTGGAAGCGATATGATATATGATATATAGCGAGGCTATTATGGAACGTTAATAGCTCACGCAACGTCTGTGTGGATATGAGTGCAGTGCTTCTTCAGAAGTGACTGCTGTAGCCCAACGCTACCTCATTTTACGCAATGCCCCGCATCTCATAGATGCCACCACAATTGGGTTGTGAACCCAAGGCATTGGTTGAACAATCAGTATCGGCTGAACGAATAAGCCATATGATACTCGCATGCTTGTTCAAAACATGCTAGAAGCGAAGATGAGTTTTCTCCGAACACTTTCGGTTCTTCAAGACTTCATCTTGCTTTGTCATCTCGATGCCACAACCTGGCCTCTCGATGACAGGTGTCACTCAAGGTTAGTGAATGACAAATGGTATGACTGTACATGTCATAGTCGACCGTACTGACGACTGTCATAAATGTATGACGCGACTCGACCTGTACAGTCATGATCGACCATATTGTCGACTGTCATAATAATATATGACACGACCGAATGTCATAATAATATATGACATGACATGACATGACATGGATGACAGGTATGACACGTATGACATGTATGACACATATGTCATCGGTCATAACCCTGACATCCCCAGCGTGACCTCCGGCTTATATGAAGAACACCCTTAAAAAAACAGGGACAAGAGGCTTGCATAACCGCCGCATCGTTGCGCGACCGGCCCGTTGGCGATCAGCGCACGCGCTACACGGTCCGCAGAGGCTTCAACACATTAAAAATGCAACCCGGTGAACACGAAAAATGAAAGACTTCAAACGACGAGAAGCATACCACGCTGGCGACGGTATGTCCCCAGCGTGACCTCCGGCTTATATGAAGATCACCCTTAAAAACACAGGGACAAGAGGCTTGCATAACCGCCGCATCGTTGCGCGACCGGCCCGTTGGCGATCAGCGCACGCGCTACACGGTCCGCAGAGGCTTCAACACATGTAAAAAAATGAAACCCGGTGAACACGAAAATGAACCACTTCAACCAACCAGAAGCAGGCCACGCTGGCGACGGTATGTCCCCAGCGTGACCTCCGGCTTATACGAAGAACACCCTTAAAAAACAGGGACAAGAGGCTTGCATAAATGCTCCGGTGCCGGCGTTTACCTTAGCGGGCCCAACTAACCCCGCGCCCGGATGTGCGCCACCGGGAGCCTGAACATCGCCCGCATCAGTTTACTCACACTTAAAATAAACGAAGATTCTGTTCCACAATCTGCACTTACCGCGTTAGTAGCAGTTCGCGGTTGCTTTCCAGCAGTCGCCAAGTTTGCGCTCCACTGGTCATCCATCTGTTATGAACGAACACCACGCAACCCCACCCTTTGGTTTGCAGTCTATAAACGTGTGGATAAAAATATACGTAACAGCGACCGTGCAAGGATTTGGCACCTTACAAATTTTACAGACTCGGGTTTCTCTCGTAACAAATATATTATATATGCTGGTCTGCTCGGGCAGAACGTCAGCTCAGAAATGATTTCGCAAGCTACCTACGTCCAACTATCGTTCCATCCTACGTACGTAGCTAGATAGGTCTTAATAAGGTCTTCATGCGTTTGGTGTTCGCGGATGCACCTATATCTACCGTAGATGATCCTGTCGATCGTCGATGGGTATGGGCGTTGTCAGTGGCGACTGCATTTTGAAATGATTATCTCGCCAGGACACCCACATCACGGTGGCTGCGCTGGGTATTAACACTTTTCAAATGCATCGGCGAAACAGGCGTGTGTTCTGGCTCCAATATAATTCGCAGCAGCGTGATTATACCGCGATTAATCGATGCAGCCTTCCGTTAACACTCCTGAACTGTCCCATTAACACTCCCTCGCCAACGTTTAACACTTTCTTCACACCTCATTAACACTTTTCCGCCTATAATATAGCCCATTATGAAATTTTTCGCGTATTAACACTTGATTAACACCCAGTTTCCACATTAACACTATTTAACACTCGATTAACATTTTTTAACACATCATTAACAGTTTTTAACAGAAATCCTTCCTAGTGTGGTACTAACATTTTCTAAAATGGTAGGGGGTTTGGGCCCCAGCAGCCAGTAGGGCGAAGCCCCGAGCGCCACCTGCGCGAAAGGACAGTGAGACGGGACCCGACGAGCCTTTAGTCACTACAGGGGTTGCAGCAAAGGTCAGAGCAGCGTCGGGACCACTGAAGGCTGATGAGTTCGTCCGCGCCTTGCAAGCGTAATACGAGCGCAGCCCGTACCTCAGTTCGTTGAGAGAAGAACTGATCGCGGCCCCACATCAGAGAACATACACGTTTCGCATGGTAGACGACATGATTTGGCGAGTGGCAGAAGGGCGGTATCAGCTGGTGCTAGCTCAGGATTCCCCCCTCAGAGAGTTGGTGATGCGCGAGGCACACGAGTCCCCGGCAGCAGGGCACACAGGAAGGGATAAGACACTGGACAGGGTATCCCGTCGTTTTTGGTGGCCACGCATGAGCAAGGATGTCACCGACTGGTGCAAATCCTGCGTCGTGTGCCAGCAGACCCGGCCGCGCAACGGGTATCCAGACGGTCAGCTTAACCCCCTGCAAGTCCCAGTAAGACTGTGGCAAGTGGTTAGTATCGACTTCGTTACTGGGCTGCCTCGCACAGAGCGAGGGTACGACGCGTTTGCTACCTTCACGGACAAGCTGTCCAAGATGATGCACGTAGTCCCCATGCTTTACGCTGACAGCTCGGCTGCTCAGATCGCGCGCATGTATTTCGACCAAGTGTGGCGTTTGCACGGCGCTCCCATGAAGATCGTCTGTGATCGGGGCTCCCGCTTCAGAGATGAAATGCATCTCGAGCTACACCGGTTGATGGGAGTCCAGATTGCCTCTACCACGCCGTACCACCCACAAGGTGATGGGCAGGCAGAGCACACAAACCACACGGTCGAACGTATCTTACGCGCGTATGTCGACGCCAACCAGCACGATTGGGATTTGTGGTGTACCCCGGTCGAGTACGCCATCAATGACTCTCGTTCCGCCGTCACGGGCTTCACCCCTTTTGAACTGACGTACGGTCACGCTCCGGCCTCTCAACTAGACTTCTTCGTGGAGGCAGCACTTGCATCACGGAGAGGCCGAGCTAAGGGGGGGAGGGGCGCAGCAGTAAAAAAAAGGTACAGCCCACGAGACAGCCCGCCAATTTGTTCGCCAGTTGCAGCTCGCTAGGGAGAAGCTGCTCTTGGCTCAGCAGCAGCAGATCGCCCAGTACGACGCGCGTCACAAGGCCAGAAGTTACGCAGTAGGCGATGAGGTGTGGGTAGACGCCACGTACCTCACCCAGCCGGGCGACCGAGGGTTGCACAAGAAACTGCTTAAGAAGCGCCTCGGACCCCTTCGGGTGCTGGAAGTCTTTCACAGCGACCGGCAGATGGCCCTCCCCGCAAGCGATAGGGGCGCGCCGTCGGCCTATAGGTTGCAGACGCCTAAGCAGTGGAAAGTGCACGATGTGTTCACCGTGGACCGGCTTTCGCCGGTGGAGTCGAGTAGCCGCTTTGTCGAGAGAGCTAAGGAGATTCCCCCTCCTCCGTTGGACGTCAGTGGGCGCAAGGAAACCCACGTCGAGAGGGTGGAGCGTTCGCGTACGCGCCAGCGTCAGGGCACGAGGTGGACGGAGTACCTAGTCAAGTGGACAGGGATGCCTCGCAGTGAGAACGAGTGGAAGACTCGAGAGGATCTGGATTGGGACGGAGCCGGCAGGCCCGGCGTTCCCAACCGGGCGTTGTTGGAGTTTGAGAGGATCGAGGCTAAGAGAGTGGAGCGAGAAAAGCTCAGGGTCCGTAAGAGGCGCGACGAATCCGCGGGAGCAATGTGGACCACACTTTCAGAGGAGCTCAAGGTAGACGGCGCAATGCCATGGGTGCCAGAGGAGAGGTTTGATGAGGAAGTAGGAACTTTCGCGAGAGTATCCGTTCAGAGCACCCTGCCGCCAGTCAACGGAGCCGCAGCACTTGAGAAGGTACCAGTCGGTCAGTTTAAAATTCTCGTACTGTATTGTTCAGTGGGACCGGGTCAGTCGAGAGGCAGTTTACTAAGCAGTTTCCAAACAGCGAAGTAGTTGCCGTGGACATTCAGCCCAAGTGGGGCCCCACACATTGCGAGGATATCATGCGATGGGAGTACCGACAGTTCAGACCAGGACACTTCGACGTAGTCTGGGCTAGCCCACCTTGTACAGAGTACAGCCAGGCGAAGACAGTAGGCATCCGAGATTTGCGCGCTGCGGACAGGCGAGTTCGCAGGACACTGGAAATCATCCGGTACTTGAGGCCCGAAGCATACTTCATTGAGAACCCGAAGGGAAGAGAGCCCCACGGTCTGCACTCGCGTCGATGCATGAGCAATCTACCAGCTCCGCACCTCGTTACATACTGTAAATACGGGACCGCATACAGGAAGCCCACGCATATCTGGACCAACGTTCCGTTGCACACACCCCTGCGAGTGTGCGATGCCGACACGCCTTGCGAGTTTTCCCGGCAACACGGTAGGTACGAGAAGGTCGCGCAAGGAGGGCGCGCGATGAGAGCTGGAGGTGTGTTTGCGAAGGGCATGGGAGCTCGAGTGAATTTGTATGGGATTCCTTCAGCACTGTTAAAACAGCTTTTCCACAACCTAACCTTACATGAAGAGGTGCATGAGTTCCTGTCTGAACTGCTTGTCAGGGAAGATCCAAGCGAGATGAGCGGTTTAGTCCAGTCAGCTGTTGTTGAGAGCGACCTGTCCGAGTTTGAACCGGAACCGATAGCGTTAGCGGGAGTACGAGCCGAAGTGACGATCATACCCGAGGGCGGATGGGAATCTGACGCGAGTGGTCTTAGCGATTGAGAGCGTCGGAGAGTTTCGAGAAGAGCAGTGGCTCCAGCCTCGGCGAGACCAGGCAGCAGGTGAGAACCTGGGTAATCCATCCTGGAACAGAGCAGTGGCTCTAGCCTTGGCACAGCCGGGCAACAGGTGGAAATCTGTATAATCCATTTGACCCCAGCCTCGGTATGACCAGGCGGCAGGTGAGAATCTGGATAATCCATCCAACCGAGCAGTGGCTCTAGCCTCGGTACAGCCAGGCAACAGGTGGAAATCTGTATAATCCATTTCATGAGAGCATTGGCTCTGGGCCTGGCACGACCGGACAGCAGTTGGAGATCTGGGTAAAAGCTCTACGCATTCCGAGGAGGCGGTAGGGGTTTAAAACCTTTCCTCCGGGCCGGCATCCCGAGAACTGTCGGGTAATTGGCAAACCTATTGTCATCACCTGTATGTGTACCGTGTTGGAAGGTTTGAAACCTTGAGCGTGGTAATGGATGTGAGATCTCGAGCCTTGTGGGGAGCCTGGTAGTGCAGATGGCAGACCGGTGAGAGGCCGACCCTTGTGCTTAAGAGGTTGATCTCCTTACTGCGGTGTGTCATGGGAAGTGTAATGTCATCCCAGACAACGTGCGGCTGAGACCTGTATAATCATCCTGAGCAACAGTAGAAGATCTGTATGAAAACTTTACTGGTCCGACGTGGTCAGCGTGGACGTGACCTTCCCTAAGGAAGGGGGAATTGTGCTAGGAGGCAAGCACAAGATCAAGAAAAACGGCTAAGTACAAAAAGCAACTACAACTATAAAAGTACTCAGTACGGAGTACAGTATGACCGATCAGAATGATGTTGATGTGAGGTGCCTAGCCTGTTGTACGGAATACTCAGTACAATTGAGTTATGGAAAGAGTTCATGAATGTATAAGAACTCTAAGTGTAACCAGTTTCGGAGATGAGAACTGAACTGAATAAATTGTAACATAAAAAGTACGAAACTGTAACCGCTGTATATTTGTATTGAAAGCATACATTGAAAGCATAACTTGAAGTGAATAACGAAACCGTATTCCGGATAGTGGACCGCCGTAGTATCGAAACCATACCTCGTGCGGTCGTTTAATAGTTAGAAATAGATAAGTCCGAAAGTGTAAAGAAGAGAAGAGCAAGAGTGTAGACTCCCACATATTGGGACACTTTGACACATATTGGCCCAATATGTGTCATAATGTCCCAATATCTGTCATAATGTCCCAATATGTGTCAAAGTGTCCCAATATGTGTCAAAGTGTCCCAATATGCGTCAACGTGTCCCAATGGCTAAATCAGAAGTGTCCGAATATGTGGCCAAAGTGTCCCAATATGTGTCCAAGGGAGGGCGAACATTGTTCCAGGAGGGAGGGGAGGCCCAATTCCGGACACCGTCTTGGTAGACGGGGGGTTCAACCCCCTAGGCGTTAAAGCGTGTTGCTAGGGAGGGGGTCTAACCCCCCTAGGAATTCCGACGAAAATACACACTTAAGGGAACTCTTAGGGGGAATTAACTGCTAGGGGGGTGGGTTAGCCCCCCTAGACGTTAAGATGTGCTGCTAGGGGGGGCAAAATCCTTGTCCGGAATTTGAGTTTACTCACAAAGCAATATTCGCCCCCAAGTGTCCCAACATGTGTCGGACACATATTGGGACATGTCCCAATATGGGCTCTTTTGCGTCACTGCCGTAGTGCCCCTCCGGCCTCCAGTAGTCTGGCGGAGGGACCGCCGTCGGCTGCGCCCCTTCAGGCATGCCGCCGCCCGAAGCCCCACCGAGTCCTGCTGCACGGGCGAAGCTGAAGCCCAAAAGTCCTAGGAAGCAGGCAAGTAAGAGTAGATTGGGCCGAGGGCCAGGGGGCGGAGCCCCGCACCCCATTACCTGTCGTGGGCGGTCGGTCGACGCACCACACGATGTCTCCACGAATGATTTCTCGGAAGTCGATTGAGCAAGTTCTTCCGCCACCTCCGAGCCCGCCAGGAACTCGTCGATTGAAAGATGCTCGCATGCCTCCGCCGGCTCCACGAATGATTCCGCGACCGGCTCAAAATATCACGTCACCGCCGAGATCAGCGGGTCAATCGTCATGGACGGTACGTAATGCCGCACCGGCACGCGGTCAATCCCACCAGGGAATTCATCCGTCGGCACGCCGTAGTGGTAACCCGCAGCGGGGGCACCACCAGCCGAATCACCGCCCATGTGCGGCACCACCTGCTGAGGCGCGTCGCCTGCCGTGGCACTCTTAGCGGAAAGCGCGCTCACCGGCGTGTGATGCGCACCCACGTCGTCGTCGCCCAGAAGAGAGACTTGGGACAGGTGATGGAAACATCGAAATGCTTCCAGTATAATTATATTGTTGATCAGACAATATAATTATATCGGGCAACAACCTCCCGACGAGATCCAGACGGGACTCGAACCTGCGCGCTCAAGGTGCAAGTCCAACACATAGCGCCCTACGCCGTATCGCTATGTCATCAGATCTGACAAGTGTTTTGCACTAGACATTTACACTAGGAGTGACGGAGATATCGATTGCGTTATATTACTGACGAATATATGATTAACAACGGTAATTTCAAGCATTCGATTAAGAGGGGGGGATTATTCACACGTTCGCGGTATGCTGCCTCAGTCTCGTCTGCCTCACGGGAGTAAGCGCCAGGACATATCTCACCACCACCACATTTCTTCCTCGCACAATGGTGCAGAATCCGTGGGCTCTGTGCGACTATGATCCGCTTGAAAGTTAAACACTTGCAGCGCTCAGTGGGTGACTCTACATGACCGGCTGGGTATAATTCGAGGGGAGTGGCTGGGTGACTCCCTTTAATAACGCGGACGAGCCACCATATCCGTCCACGCGGTGGCATTCGCCTTATTGTCAGCTGTAAGAGCGGCTGCGGGAGGCATAGTTGAGAGGTCATTGAAAACTACTGTACAGTATCAGAGACTCATTATAAGAGCCCTCGCCCGTGACTGCTTCTTAGTGTCCCGTCCCGTCTTCCCGTGTCTGCTCTGCGGTCTACAGTATCTGCTATCTCCCGTCGCGTGTCCCGTCCGACACGTCCTCCAAAAAACAGTTTGATCCTCCAAGGCAAAGCCTTAAGTATGGGACGTCAACGCCTTAAGTATGGGACGGCATGCCTTAAGTATGTAACGTGGACCTTAAGTATGTAACGCGAGACCCCCATTAATCGCGCGATTAATCGCATTTTAGCACCCTCCCGTTTAATCTTTTGGTGACGTTTTTGCCAACATAGACCGCTGTAACCGGGACGGAGAACCCGTAAGCAGACACGTCGATGCCGTCGCTCTCGTCGCCCGTCAGCAGCCACCGCCGGCGCGCCGTACTCCGCCACTCCCGCGGCGAAAGCGAGCTTCCGCCCCATCGTTCGCCGCAACCTGAAAGATGTGGCAAAGGGCGAGGGTGTGCATGTCGTCGGCAGCACCCTCGCCGTCAACGGGCATGCAGCAGGCCGCAGTGCCGCCCACCGCCCCCTTCCCGCCGTAAGGCCATTCCTTCCATTTGTGATACTTCTTGCCCACACCCTCCCTGCCGCAACGGTGGCAGCAGAGAGGGAGGGCCTTCATGTCTTGTCTGTCGAAGCCGACAGGTGGGGTGCGTCGGGCTCGCGCCCGCACGAAAGCCATCCAGCCCCTTGCCGCGCCTGTTCTTGGGAGGCCGAGAAGACGCACCAAGCCGCTGAAATTTGATCGCGGCCTCAATCTTCTCGAGCCGCGTCGTTAGCTGCCCAAGCACCAGTGTGTGCATCTTCCGATATCATCGATAGGCCCGGCAAAATAAATTCGTAATGGCGCGGCAACGATCCGGCAGGCCCGGAAAAAAATACGAATGGTCCGGCGACGGCCCGCGCCTGCCCTGGAAGCATTTTTAAAATAATAAGGCTTATACCTAAATTGTGCGTGTTAGAATCGATATAGGTTGCGTACATACGCAATCAATGATGCAGAAATCAGCCTTTGTGACGGCGGTGACTGATTAGAAAGTCTATCGTGCGATACTGAAAGGCTCGCATACGATAGCATGGTAGGGTTTCATCTAAATTCGGATGGACAACAAAAACGGGCCGATTTATATTAGCGAGGCGGGGGTTCTAGCCATCTATCTGCGTATCTGGCGAAATCGCATGGGCCCGGCAACGGCCGGACAATTCTCCTGAGCAGATGTAACGTGGGGAAAACCCTCAAGCGCGATAGGCCCGGCGCATTTTTTATAAGCAGCCCGGCAGCCGCCCGGCGTGCTTTTTTGGGGGGCTCCAATGGCCCCGAGCCGGCAGGGTAAGATACAAACACTGTCAAGCACCTCCACGATCTTGCTGTCCACACCGGAGTAGGCGGCCCCGCTCACTCACCTTGGGCCCTACCGCCCCTCCCAGCTCCGCCTGCTGCTGCTCCCACGACACATAAAATAATGTGTGTGATGAGGTTCGTCAGCACGCTCAGGGGAACCGGCCGAAGGTCGTTTGGCATGGGATAACGCACCTATACCGCGGCATAGAAGTCGGGGTCGAGACGCTCGAACGTCTTATACTTACGAGAAGTTTCCGTCGGCGTACAATCCTCAGCCCTGTTGTCGCGGACCAGGCGCTGCTCCTTCGCCAGAATTGGATGAGGGTCCACGCGAGCAAGATACCGCGGCTGCGAGTCAGGGCTGCCTGGCCAGAACTCAGCACAATACGCTATAATAAATTAAGTCAACTCCTCGATCGTTTGGATGCTACCCCTAATGCTTTATGACAACCGGAAAACCGACTAACAAAACATCAATGTCAGGGGTGTAGCACTCGCGAGTCCATATAGTTGAGTCCGCGTGTCGAGGTAAAAAAACAGTGCGACACGCTGGTCGACGTGGAGCATGAGCCTGTTCACAACCGGCGCGTATGTAGTACTTCTTGTCCAGCGCGACAATGAAGAGCCCCTTGACCTCCTCGACGTCCAGGGTACTCCTGCGCCTCCGTCGCTGACACCAGAGCCGCGTTGAAGTTCGTAATGTTCGCATGCGGGTCCACGTTGGGCAGGAAGCGGACGCCGAGGAGCTCCTGAGTATCCTGAAAAGGGGACCCAGCCTCCAGCAATATGCGAACGGTCTCGAGCAGAACCCTCTTACCGTCATGTGGGTGAGTCTCGGCGGAAGACTCCAGCCAGTCCGTCGGCGGGTGACGTTATGAGACTGTAAATGAACGCGAACGTAGAGAGGAGCAGCTTGTTGGCCTCGCTGCGGACGGAAGTGGTGACGTACTCGAGGTCGAAAAGCGTAGCAAATAAAGCGTCCTCGGCCACGAACGCCTCCTCAATCGTCGGAACCAATTTAACAAATAGAACAACCGCGTTGGCCTCATTCCCGCCGAAACGCTCGTGCTTCTCCTGGAAGCATTTGCGAATGACGTGTTTGGCGACGGACTCGTCAAAACGGTCGCGTGCCAAGGTCTTCACGGTAGCTACGCGAAAACCGCTGTGGTGGAATTCGCTACCGCGGTGCACCCGTCGCTGCCGGAGTAGCGGGCGTGACAGCGTGTCGAGTCGCTGCATCGTCGAAAATTGTCGCCAGTGAGCACCTGCGTGGCGCCATACTAGTCGATCTAGTGGAAACCATGTTAACGAGAAGACTGTACGTAGGGGTGGAGTGGGGGCGAAGATGGACAGAAATTTGAGCGGCGGGGGCGGCCATAGGTCAGGGACGGGTTGTTGAGGATCGCCAGAAAACTGACGGTGTCAAGTGTCGAACTGCTTCGTGTGGGAATTTAATCGCTCGCGAAGGAAAGGCGGTGTAACGTCGACGCAACAATTCCAACCAACGCAACGATAGTACAATAACGCGACACAAAATGCACTTAGGTACCACAGCTGCGCATAGATCCAATCAACCGCAAATCCTCAGCCAGCCAGGCCATGCCGGCGCGCGCTCAGCTCCTAGCGAAACCCCTCACTCCATCCCAGCGAGGCGTCGTCGTTTAGCCAATCATGGCTAACTCGCAGTGGCTGAATAAAACGTGCGTTGGTCCAAATCTAGGGTGGCAGGACAAAACCTAGTGGTTTCTGTCTAAAATATAGTGAACCTTGTACACTATATCGCCGATCCGGGGTTGACAATATCGTAGACAATGTAATCGAGTATGATTCCACCCGACGATAATTTGTACAAGTTTCACTAGGTTTTGTCGACTTATTAACAAACTTCGCGCCCCCATTTAAAAGTGTTTACTTATATTGATTAATTTCAAAAACTTAAACTGTCATATATATATATATATATATATCTTTCATATAAACTCTAAATATATAAATATATATCGCATATTTTCTAATTATACCAAATATAAACAATGCCTCTACCATTTATATTCTTGAATAGATGCATCTTATATCACATATATAAATGTGCATGAATATATACATCCTGAAACCAGTATATGTATACAACATTATATATATATCTTATATACCCCTACCACGATGTAGTATATATTGTATTTTATATTGTTTGTTAAATATAGAAGTAAAGTAATTAAACAAAAACGCAAAATGCTTTTAAACTAATTATCTTATACAGCGTTGTATGTGGTCATTTGTATTAATTTATATTGATTTAGGAGGAGATACGACCCCCTCACTTCCTCAGCCAACTAAAAGTCAGGATCGAAGGGGGCTGGAGCCAGCCGGAGCAGGGGGCAGGCCCGAGCGGGAAGAAGGGGGGGGCGGCTGCCACCCGCGCACCTATCCGCCACCGATGCGCCACTCTCTAGACGCTCAGTGGGCTCTAGGCCCCCCTCCCCCTTCCCCGCCTCTAGGATTTTTGCCTCCACTATATATCCACTATATATTGATTTCCGTCCACAATATTGTGGGTTTTCGTCCACAATATCGTGGACGAAAACCACGATATTGTGAAAACCACTAGGTTTTGTACAAAAACCACTAGGTTTTGTACAGTGTCCCCCAAATCTACTGGGAACATCGATAAGATAGAATATACCAATATACCCGCTCAAGGCTATTTTCTCAGAATGTATTAAGTTGAAATAAGTTGTCCGTTAATTTGGCAATACGGGTTTAGGGGGAACCCGGTCTTTTTTGTCGCATGCATGATCATTTCTGTCGCTGTCGCAAGAAAATGTTTCTGTCGCACGTAAAAAAAAAGAGAATCTTCTGGAAAAACCAGAAACGGGGCTTCGTTCCCTTAAAGGGACAAAGAACGATTTGACAAAAAGAAGTGCTGAAATCTGTATAGGCAGCCCTGACTGGGAGTCCCCGTCAGGCCCCTATGACAGACTCCTAGGCCAACACTGGACTGCTGACTGATCTATAGGTTCGTGCTGTGACACACGCTGTGTCACAGGTAGGCTAGACTCCGAAACCGTCCGAGACCGTTCCGGGTACATCTAGCTTAGGGTTTATTTATCTTATGAGTTTATCCACACAGTTCGGGAGTTTCTGATATCTAGTGAACTAGGATATTCCAGTAGGTCGTGGCCCCATTCACGCTTTTATTCCACTTGCTGATTTGGCCATGATTGGCTAAACGGCCGCTTGGAGAGGTGGTGCGCGCGGGCGCGTTTGGGTGCGACTAGGATTTATGGTATGAATTGTTTGCGGTAAGCAACTGGGAGTGGCGGCCATGGGGACCGCGCCTCGTTACGGACTAGTCTTAGCAATGTTCGGATCCAGTTTTGCACCGGCACTGGCCCTGCTGGTTACTGTTTTCTGGGCTGGTGTTCGCGACACCTTCGACTTCGACGACATCTTCGAGTGCCCCTCGCCGCTCCACTCTCTTAGCTCCTCTCCGCTGCTGAACATTGCCATTTTTCCGCTACCACACCCAACCGCGCGACTGCGTACCACCTCCCCTCTGGCTTTTCAGAGTATGGGTATGTTCACCCGAGCGGGGGGACGAAACGACATGATCGTCATCGGAACACTGTCAAAACTGCCCAAAATGTTTCCACATAACAAATTTTGATCTTCAGCGTTATCGCACGCCTTTGGAAGATACACCATTCCCCCATCGACTATTTTTTGACCGCCCGATCGAATCGTCGAGCGAACGATCGGACAATCAGATGCCAGATTCTTGAAGAAGGGCATCTTCAAGTTGTCGCAGCGATCTTGAATATACTCCAATCCCACATCAACGAATTTTCGACCGATCGATCGGGACCGTCGACCGACCGCCCGATCAGCAAAACACACAGAAATCCGCTCGATCGATCAGAAATCCGCATCGGAAATCGAATTTTGGGGTTGCCACAAGAAGTGTCGCATAGTCGCAAGGCTGTCGCAAGGATCTAGAATGTAGAAGATCCACTCGGGATACGATACTCACTCGATCCTCGTAGTTCACATCTTGAACAACTACAGTATCCTTTAAGCGGCCGACAACCCATCATTCCGAGGCGCCGACAACGACCAACCGACCTGTGTATTGTTGTTCTTTGGTTTTTTTGTTTGACTGTATTAGTTTCGGAATAGCGCACTGTTTCCTGCAGTCCTGTTTGCTCCGTCTTTTATTGTATTTTGCTTCTACGCTGGGATTGCGCGCTTCCGATCCCCAACGCTCATGCTCTGAGCGCGATGTGCCTTTTGCAGGATCTCGTGCGTTGAACGAAGGTGACTGAAGTCCTGGCTGCTAGCTCCCTTTTAGTATTTTGTTTTGACTTTGACAGTGCTTCAATTCCGTCGGGAATTTTGCAAGCCGACTCCCATTTCTGCACTTTAGCGTGCAGTCACTTACAGCAAATCGTGCGTTGTCGGCGACTGGCGCACTGTCTCCCTTTCCGAGCCTCGTTTTTATGCCGGGAGTGCTTGGAGCCCGTTGGGCATCTTGCCCGTCGGGTTGGGTTCGATTCCCAACACCTCTGCTGACTGGCGTGCCGTTTTTTTGCAGGATAGCATGGGTTTTCGGCGTCAGCAATGTGTGTGTTTTTTTTTTTTTTTTTTGTATTGCCTTTTTGCAGTTACGATGTGTGAGCTATTTTTCTGATGACTATCCTGACCTGTACTGATTTACAGATCTGTGCCCTCAGGAACTCTGCCTGTTTCGCCGTCTGTCGCACTGGATGGAGCTGCACGCATGTCGGCCGAGTTCGAAGAGTGTTATTGCCTATTTTAGGATAGTTGAAATGTTAAATTTTATCGCTCCGTAGATTTTGTTCGCTTGTTCGTTCCAGCTACATGCTTTTACATTGTAATAATATTGTATGTTGGATTGTAGCAAATTGGCCAAATTCCTGTTTGCATCCTGCAGTGTTCATTAAATGCATGTGCTCAGCTACCGTAATAATATAACATATTAACACTGTGGAACATTCCTGGTTGAAACAATAGACCTGTTTTTCGGCTGTGTGTTTTACTACTGGTTTGTTTTTTGAAAATTTATCATAAATTTCTGATAGGGTTTTGCGACAAAATACCCCCTAGACATTTATTTTGTCGCAGCTGCGACAAAAAGAGACCCACCGCTTCATCGTTGTCGTAGCTGCGACAAAGTAATTTGCAACATAAAAAACCATGCGACAAAAATGGTCCGCTACCGGTTTAGGGTTCAAGACCGATGACGGTCATACACTCTACTATAGGAAGTGACAGGTGACAGTTTTGGGGGTCACGGTGTTACTTCCAGCATGATCATCACGTTGCACACGCTGCATTTTATCACCAGGAAAACATCCCCCAAGGACGCGAAAAGAAGTAGTGAAATTTACGGCTGTTTTCTTAGTTTTGGCATAAAAAACCGGAGTCTCCGAGCTTCTAAAATGTAACAAACCTCGAATAATCGAACCTTGATCGCTTCGGCCGCGGCTCAGAGGCTCCGGTTCCGGAGTATCACAGATTCCCTTCCCACACAGTGCCCAATATCACTCATCTGAATTTCGGTATCCCAAAATTTTCATTTTTTCTATTGTGAAACTAAGAATTGCAATTTCTAATCTGGGCTGGTCACTTTTCTATTCTGAAATAATAGTTCATCGCATCAACAACCTACCGTATACCCAACGCGCATTTAACCTCCGAACCGGTACGTAGTAACTATTTACATGTATCACGGGAAGTACTTGAATCAAATTTGTCCGAAACGCATACGGTATAGCGACTGTCGATTGTCACGTCACTCGACACGCGCGTGCCAGAATCACGAATTCAGAGGATTGCAATTGTATTGATCCAATTGTGTGACACCTGGCGACCACTTGGCTCGAGTTAGGCGGACAAATGATGTTCCCGGCCCAATCGTAGGCAACTTAAATATACATACATATGATATATATATATATATATATATACTGAACGGCATGAGATCGGCCAACAAAAGCCAACCCACCATCATCCCATTGGATGTGAGAAGCAAATCAAGAGCAGGGCGGGGCCGTGACAAGATACCACAAACTCATACATACATATTCCCAACCCAGATGCAAAGCAAAATGGAAAGATGATACGATGTGACCGATCATTGCCCAACAATAGTTGGTCCCAGGGTTACGGAGTAAGCGGACCCTGCTGGCATGCCCCCCAGTGGCTCACGGTCGATGGATGGGACCCGTTATTGGTCCATGGTTATGGCATGAATGCAGTCACACCACAAAGCATGGACACCCCATGTAAAAAAATGAAAACATGCGGGCACCTAATTGCTCCCCACAAAAATCAAGGGGAAACACATAAGGTGGACTTCACCACCCTCTGCCTCTCCTTGCAGCAAAGGCAGACGAATCCACCGAGCTCTCCAAGAGGCAGTGCCCGCCATAATGGCACCACGGGGACAACCGCCTCCCAAAATCCATTTCCATCCGGCGACCGTCCCCGTTCACAGCGATGCGCCAATACCTCACATCAGGGTCAAAGAACACAAGTCCCCCGGCACGTGTAATAACCATGAGCACTGAACACGGAGAGGGAGCAAGCGTCAGACGAATCCAAGACACTCCCAAATAGCGAGCCGCAGACGAAACCCCGACGCCCTCAAAGAGGCAGTACCCCGTCAGGTGAACCCCGACGCCCTCAAAGAGCTATTCCCCCAGTAGGTGAAAAAACCCCAAGGCACTGAACATAAATAGATCCACATGATATACATATACATATGCCGTAAATGTGACAACGAAGCGTGCCAATTGCTACGTGCAATGAGAGGGGGGGGGGTCCAATTTCCGGCATGGATATCTGATACATTTTGATTATTTTAGTTAATTATGGCGATGATGCAGCTCTTGGCATGATAATATATGTATCATGCCGATGCCATTTACAAAGACCGCATTTCTTTACTTTAGCATTCAGTGCTACTAGTATCGGTTATGAGGGGCTGCTACTGATCATGATAACCTGTATCTGAGACTTCACGCAGCAGTCAGATGATAAATAGATGAGCTCATCTATGCTTCAGTTCACCTATGCTTCAAAGTGGCGGTCGAAGACGGATGCAACAACTTGCTGATAAAGCTCTACGTTGTGTTTGTTCTCACATTCAAAGACAACCCTTAACATAAGGTCACCGCAACTGGAACTTTTCAACCAAGACTTGACGGTATTGAGATAAGGGATCGCTTCTTCCAAAAAGTGAGGAATCGTTGCTTTCTGCGGTTGCGACTTGCTCGAGCGTCTCCGCCGACCAGAGGCCATGCTTTGATGCCCATGATTTGCTCTCCTGACCGGCCCCGGAAGTAAAAGTATGATGGTTGGTGACTGTGTACCATCACCTTCGAGTAAGGCTGCAATTAGCTGTTGATATTCCAAGTTGAGTGCACTTCTGACCTCCATAAACACATTATTTTCACCTGCAAAGCATCGCCTTCCACCCACCCGTGCGTGCACAGGTCGCATTTTCTGGCTGGGGACTCGGGATTCGGACAAATTGCTGCGCTAAGGTGGCAACTTTCTTAGCAACAGCAAACAGACAAACCGACTCTGAAGTACGTCAACAAGCACACTACGTTGAGAGAAAAAATATTTGGCATCACTGACACGCCGCCGAGATGTGGGATACAGTTCACGTCGGCCACCACCAAAGCGTGGCCAGGACCAGGAGAACCGAGGAAAGCTGGCAGCGCACCTCTAACTCGGCATGAAGCAGCTTGATCTCGTCGTTGAGAGTAGTGACGAAGGTCATACAGACGGGCGCCGAGCGCTTGCAAACCCTGCAGCTCGCCGACATCGGGGAACCGTGTAGGGTCTTCGATGTCCTCTCGCCGCAACACGGTGACGGCTTCAAGGGCAGCCACCCGAGCAGAGTTTGCGTCGATCGCCGTGTTCACTATGGAGGTCAGAGATGCAGTGAGGTCGGCCTCGGTAAGACTGCTTGTCTCAACTTCGAGCACCTACAAGGTATAGGACACGACGCCCAAAAGGGCTCATCTCACTCGAAGAGAAGGCCGGAGCTTGGGAGTCGGCAAAATGTAAAAGTAGAAGGCTACAGCCGCTTCCGATATGCCAATGCCATGTTTAAACGCGTAAACCCACTTTCACATAGTATGCGCAAAGCCAGGAGGCACAGTTTTGGGAGGCAGCCACGTCTCGCAGGCTTCACGCTCACCTGCCCGAGCACACTCCGGGCCACGGAAAACGACCGGATAACATGCATGCGGTCCTCTGCGGCGTATGGTCCAGGTAGCCGACTGCAGTCGTGTATCTCGAATTCGTATGCACAAGGCGACGGGTGAAGAGCTCCATGAATTGCAATGCGGCGCATAGATCCTGCGCAGCCGACGTGCTCGAAGACGAGCCAACGCCTCTGCGGGAAGTTGTGAGGGCTGCCTTGGCAGCCCAAGGCTAGCATCTGCACTTGATGGCGTGTGAATCTCAATAAAACGTCGATTTTCACCACGTCGCCTTGGCGTTGTGATGACGGCGTGTATTTAGACCAAGTTCCAAGGTGGCTAGAAAGTTGTCTTTGTGGAGCTGTCTTCGCGGCACGTACCGCTGCACCACCGATCGACACTGGAGACTCAGGTTCAAGCATGAGGCCACGTGGGTATTGGGAGTCGCTTGCACGCGGTCTTCGACATAACCGGGAAACGGCGTGCTCTGACTATCGAATAGCAGTCAATAACTGACGGGTGAGTGCGGACGTTCACTCTCACCCAATGGGAGTCCGGTCAGGCCTTGTCTGATAACCCAGGGGCTTGCGAAATGTGCAGGTGAGGAGTTGGGTCGAGTAAATATTTACTGTTGAATCCGTGCTAACACCTGTATTTGAGTACGGACTTTTGAGTTTGCATATTAATCGAACCAACAGACAGGGTGAGTTGAGATCACCTGGCGGCAAGCGAGCGAGCCTCTGCAACACAGAATATGCTCGGCGCGCACTTAACGAGTTACGGTCCTTGAAGGTTGTATTGAACATATATTCGTTTCGTAAAAGCTTTCCCCAAAGTCCATCTAGCGAGCGAAGCCGACTGTTGAGTATCTTGCATACCAGGGAGAGCGACGCTAGATCACATCCAGATAGGTGTTCAGCGACGCTGGATAGCGCATCATTGTTCAGTTGCGTCAACATTTTTCCCAGCTACACTTTTGGAAATAAAGGCAACGAACAGCGTGAGCGTGAATGCCCACAATTCACCTTACCAGTATGTGAAACGGGTGGGTTACCAGGTTGCCAGGCGCACACTCAAAGTGCAAAGTCCAGGGCCGATACCGCCGTGCAGCTGGTGCGCTTAAGCAGTTTATGATCTTACATACGCACTTACACTTCTTTAAAAGAAACAGAAAGCCTCGTGTCCATCACTCGCCAGTTGATCGATGCAATGTAGCAAGCTTTGTTTCTTAACTTATATATTTTTTATCGGGCGGGGAAAAAAGTCTTTATAGGGGGTACGTGAACGTACAGGTGGGGAAAAAATAAACCCCCCCCTGAGTATCCATCATCCGCATCATCATCATGTGAAGAGTGAGAGACCCGCGGCAAATAGAGGCGGCGACCAAGAGGGGGTTGGGTACCTCTGGGGGGCTCCGC
>LGRX02021916.1:0-14436 GCA_001247695.2 Cymbomonas tetramitiformis
ACATCGGATGTGCATGCATAAAAACGTGGCGAATAAGCCAGCATGAAAACGTTCGGAATACATTCCTTTGGAGGTTTGGGGCCTGCACAACAGAAATTCGGGTGCCATTGATCTGTCGAATTCTTTGTAGGATCGCAGTACATGACTGATAAAAGCCCATAAACCCCCCATAAACTTCAACACTTAAAGGGCGATACTTCATAATGTATAGTGGACATTCACACCCTTGTGGGTACGTAGAGCTCGTTAAAAGGGGCATAATTGTCGCGTTACTCATCCATTTAAGCCCATATCGTTGAAGTATGGCTGAGATGGGCGGTATGCCTACTTTGTGGTGTCGCCATCTGCATGGTTTGGGTGTTTGTACCTCAATCGATCAAAGAACGACGGATGTGCGCCATGATACTTGAGAAGCCATGCGCCAGCTGCCTGCTTTTGCGTTTGCGTGTCGTGGGTCACAAGCCGATATTCAGCTAGGTTTTCTATAACGCCTACAACATGTTATAAGTTGGGCGCAGGTTTATAATAACCTGGGGTTGTTACATAACCTGACGCGATAAAGTCCGAGGGTTAATATAACTGGTTCATGGGTTATGACCCGGGGCGGTTATGTCACAATAACCCGGGTTTTAGATAACCTAGCTATTCAGATACCGAGGGCGGCATGCATCGGTGTCAAAATGCATTTGTGGCGTCACCAAGAGTAAACCGAAACCCTGTTCGGGGATGTTTTGCTTCGGGTAATCGGATACTTCGGAGCGCATCGCACCGCAATTTATTATTTTATAGGAAGGCCTGCTCGCGCGCTGCGGTTACGGAACACACCCTCAAGCGCCCCTGGCGCGACACGCCAATGCGCTTTAGTGAGCGGTGCTTCGCCAACGTATGGTAACGCGGGGCGAAGTCCCAATATCGGGAAGGGGTTCGGGGTTGTTTACCCGCTTCGGGTAAGGTATTTCGGTGCGCATCCCAACCCACGATTTGGACAGTTTACATTAAGGATTTAAGGTGCCAGGACGAACACGCTCCGTTGCCGAAGGCCCCGTGCACTCTTAACAATGTATTTTCTCACGCATGCAAAAATGGTCGACGATTCCCAAAAAGTTGGGATGTGCTAAGGGGGGCTAAAATTCGTTCAATTAAGGTACCCTAATGCTTGCCCCCCTTCCCGCGAGTTTTTATGATGATTAGATCATTTTACAGCATAGGGACACTTTTGTTTTTTAGTAGTGAGTCTCCTGTATGGGGATTGATCTCTCCCGCGACAGCTTGATGGAATATGTTATATTACAGCCGACCAGCTCTGTATAAATGATATGCGACTTCAAACCCCGCACTTAGTGCCAGCAGACGCTGGGATTCGAACCCCGGTGTCCAAGTGAAGTGGGTAGGATTTAGCTGTGTACACCATCTAGCGTCCGTTGGCGTACAGCGTAATTTGCCCAATGTTTATTTATCTTATACAACGTTTGGTAGTATAATTCTGCGTCACAATGACTGGAAACGATCCTTATCGTCACCGTTGAAATTGCAATATGACAAACAGAAACCGAATTTTCACCATCGGATTCGTCTGATGACTTTGGGTAACGCTAAACCGTTTCTCGCCACCATACACGTGCACATGGCGTGAGCTGGCACTTACGGGTTCTGCGGGATACGTCAAGCTGCGCGCGCCGCGTCGAATGGTGGGGAGGGTTTTTTCTGGGTCCCGTCCAATAGTAGTGTAGAGCGGAAACCTAGGTTTAGGGGAGACTGGTCAACAGCCGGGAATTAGTCAATGCGCGCAGCATCTGAGAAGATCCTCCCATAATATTTTATGCTGGAAGTGACACCGTGACTGTCACTTGTGGTTGTCTGTACCCAGTACTCCGTATAGTACTCGGGTGACAATCTGTAGGGTTCGGTATATAGCCGAGAGCAGTTTCAATATATTTTACCTCTTAAGTTATCCGCAAGAACTTGTCTTGCTTCATCATCGAGATTCCGTACTCGGCCTCTCGATGGCAGATGTATGTCACTCATGGTGAGTGGATGACAGATATTATGATTGTACATGCCATAGTCGACCGTACTGACAATACTCGACGACTGTATGTCATTATAACATATGACATGACATGACATGACATGACATGGTATGACATGGTATGACATGTATGACAGGTATGGCACGTATGACATGTATGACACATATGTCATCGGTCATATCCCTGACACTCTTGGATATTTCCCAAAATTGCTCACCGGGAACTTGGGCTCGCCTAATAGTGCACATAGTGTCTAAAAGAAGACAATGTCGCCGTCATTTTGAGCTAAAAAAAGCTAGCTTCCGGTACCGATAGCTCCCGTAATAATTGAAAACGTTAAGGTGGCTTAAGCCACCCTAAATCGCTGTTAGGGTGGCTTAAGCCACCCGAAGGCGGGTAATAGCCACAAGTTGTGGTATGTTGGACCTAGTTATCATCATGTTGTTAAGTTATCATCCTGCTGATAAGTTTACATCATGCCGATGACTTATCAGGTATCACCATGCAATGTTGTTTCTCCGCTTCATATAAGATATCACCGCGACTTCCCATATCACCGTGACATACCATGGGACCGCGACTTGTCGACTTCTCATATCGTCTCCAACTTAGAGTACTCTCTCACCTTCTAGAATTCGCAAATTAAGCCTCACGGAGCTTGCGAAATCTTAGGCTTATAAGGGTATGTCGGAAGATTTCGTGCGAATTTCTCGAGAAATTTATGCGAAATATAGGGGCGACGTTGCGAAATCTGAGAAAAAAATATAGGCGATTTGAAAAGAATTCTTGGGAATTGTGTACGGGGAACCCGATCGTTCCCCCCCCCCACTGTAAGGGGGGGACAGTGGGTCACCTGTCATTCACCCCTCGACCCGAGCTATCACCAGTGTCCGTTGTCACAGTTCTCCGTGTGCTATCTCCTACTAATAGGATCGTCAATAAATCCAGGGGGTGGACTCATTTTTTCCCGATCGATTTTGCCGTATCTCCCATAGGTCATTCGTGTATTGTCGAGCGCTTCATAAATACAACCTTCCTTAACCGCCAGGGAACCACCAGGAACCGCCAGGGTTCGCCTTGGGGCCTTTGGGCCGACGGACGAGGGTCGAGGGCATCATTTTGCCCCGCGTTGACCAAAACAATGACCAAAATTGACCAAGCCCAATCCCCCCCTAAAAAAGATTTGGGGGGCAATCCATGGTTTCACACTTTATCTAAGCAAGGCACCTAATCGGTTGGGAAAAGCTATATCGATCGATATCGATATTGAACCGTATTAAATCGATCGATTCCAATATATACGAACGTGCTGAAATCTGTATAGGCAGCCCTGACCGGGAGTCCCGGTGCAGGCCCCTATGACAGATTCCTAGGTAGCCAACACTGGACCTGTGACTGATCCGTAAGCCCGTGCTGTGACACATCAAGGTGTCACAGGTAGCTAGGACCGAGACCGTTCCGACTCCGTGACCGTTCCGGGTATATCTAGCTTAGGGTTTTTTTTCTTAAGGGAGTTTATCTATATTGGTTCACTGACTGTCTGATATCTTGAACCGGGATATTCCAACGTCGTGTCAATGGTCGTGGACCCATTCCACGCTATATTCCACAGCTAGTTTGGCCATGATTGGCTAAAGCAGCCGCTTGGAGAGGTGGTGCGCGACGGCGCGTTTGGGGACTCACGGGAATTTTGAGATGATGCTCATGAGCTGTTTGCGGTGAGCGTCTTTGAGCCGCAGCTATGGGGGTTCGACCTGGACCGTGCCTAGTCGACGCAATGTTCATTTACGGTATTACGCTTGCCCTGATCCCGCTTGCTGCCGATTTTTGGGCTGGTGGCTCGAGCACCTTCGACCTCGACAACGTCTTCCAGTGCCCCTCGCTCGCATGGCTCTACCGCTCCTCCCGTAACTGTGGCGTCACATGTGCCAGGGAACAATAGCCCTGCTAAGCCATTCGATTGGCATATTGTATTTATGCGTACTGGGGCAGTGAAATGGCAATGGGCTCGGAAGGGGACTCCCGAGCCATTGACTTCGTACTATGGGGAGCGAAAGCCTGGACTTGATTATAGCTGGCAGCATATTATCGTCCACCCTTCTGGTGCGCTACGTCGCTGGGAGCGTAATAGGGGCGGCGGCTGGTTTCTGGAAGACGCCACTCAATTGAAGGCGCCGGTAGCGCCATTCTCATTACCGATCAGCAGCGTTGGGCACTGGAATCCGACGATTGTGATTGACGATGACGAATATCGTGGAATTCCATACACGGGGCGTAAGCCTGTACACTCAGCGCCTACGGACAGTGACGATTCGGGTACAGGCGCTGTGTCCTGGAGTAAGGAGAAGTTACCAGATTCTGATGACAATGATGACGCGGGTGTCACTGACAGTAAGGAGAAGCTACCAGGTTCGGATGAGAACGATGACGCGGGTGTCACATATGACATGGACACTGCCAGTCCGAAATGGGAGCCCGCCTCGCCCGAATATGATGACACCGAGGATGACGTCAGCGAGTTCGATGACTTGGTAGCTGACGATGCTGAAGAACAAGCTGAAGCTCGAAGGTTGAAGAGACTGGGACTGCAATTGATCATGGATGATACGGGTGAAATTATCTGGGTGCCAAAGGGCACCTCCCCGACCTCACCTGTTCAGCCAGAGGATCAGCCTATCACCGAGCAGAAGTCTGAGGCCATATCTGAGGATGCCCCAGCCTCTGTGGTGGAGACTGTTCATGTACCACCGAAGAAACCATATGGGTCAGATACTGGATTGACTTCAATGGGTGAGAATAAGGCTGGGGTGTCTGAAGAGACGAAGAGGCAACCTAGGAAATATCCGAGATGTTGGACACATGAGTATATAACTCAATTGAAATGCACCATAAGCAGTGACAGTGATGACGAAGAAGTGCTTGACGTGGCTCCTCGTAGGAAGAAGGCAAAGATCAGCAAGGGACAATGAAATCAACTGTCTTGATTAGGATTGTCCAAATGCAGATTCTCTGATTAGGATTTGTATAGGTGGCAGATGATGATATGCCAGCCGACATGGGACAGATCGATTAGAGATATGAACTGCGCGCCTTGAAAGTATAAGACCTGAATTTTGCCCATTTGGAGGCTGTTCTAACTTGAAGTAACTATTTGGAGGAGCTGTTGCTCAACCTGTTAATTTACTGGTCAATCTTTCCTGCCATAAAGATATTGCAATTGCTTGAATTGCAGCCTTGTTCAACTGTTTATCTAGAACATTGCAATTTTGTACACTGCAAAATTGCCGAAAACGGACCTGTGTCCCAAGATTGAAGCAGATTAACCTCTGACTGACCCTTGAGCTCCGGCTCGGATACCGTCACGTGCTCAAGAAGTCTTCACTTGGAAGTGGTATTGCTCTGCGCCTTTTTGCCCCCTGACTTTCACCCTGCATGCAGACAGGCGATTTTCCAAAACTGTTATGCTGCAAAATGGTCAGAAAGTGGGAAAAGAAGCCGCCAGCAACTCAAATTTACCGGGATTAACAGCCAGATTGACCCGAACGGAGAGTGAAAAGTGGACCAGTGGTCAGATTGAGAAAAGAGGACCTCGGAGACAGTTTTAACGTAGAGACAAAAATTCCTGACGTTTCTTGATAGTTTTTTTGTCGTTTGGAACCTGGCCCCGACACCTGGGTCCTCATAGATCGCTACATTTTAAATTGGGATGGCCAACCGGCACGACAGAGCAAAATTAGACAAATTTGAGCCCATCAGACTACATAGGAGGAAACTGGAGCCCAGAAGGATAGTTTTCTATTTTTTTAATATTCTTTGAAGAAGAAAAAATAGTCTCCAACACTGGGACCTGGCCAATTAGTCTGGATTGCTTCGGGATGGCCGCCAAGAAATTAACCAAACTGCCGATCAACACTCAATTTTTGAAATTTGACCGCCAAAAACCGCATTGCACTCTGGAAAGCATATTTCTTTGTTCACCACGACTTCCACTGCTACGATGAAATGTTTTTCTGAGTGTTCTGGGGGAATTTGCCCAAATTGGACAGATTTGACTTCCTCAACGGTCAGATTTCCACTTTTCCACACTCAATTTCAACATGATGCAAAACGCCAACACTGGACGCTCACCTGCAACGTCGCCTACGTCGACTCCCAGGCGTACAAGGGGACGACAGGCCAGTCAGCGCAGCACGAGAGGTGCTGCTGCCACTGGAACCACTGGCAAGGGGGCGAAGGGCACCTACAAGGCGCCCTCTCCGGGTCAGCCGCCGCAGGCTGCGACAGCAGCAGGTGCGCCAAGCTTCCAGATACCCAAGAAGAAGTCGACCTTGTCAGCTGCTGCTCCTGAGTTTAACAGCATGACTCCTCTGGCTCTGGATTCTGGAACAGCTTGTGTGACACCTCCCCTGAAGGAGGCTGTAACGGTACCTAAACCGCGCCCTAATCCGCCCCTGCGTCATGCAAGAGCGGCGTCACCACGGGTGCTGACTGTTGACACCCCTGGTGCAGGGCGAAACATGAGGGCGACTCCCCAGCGGTATGTCAACTTGACCACCCCTTCCCCTGGCATTCTGCGACTGCCCGGAAGCCGCGACCTGAGCCCTCCAGCTCCGCGCCAGCGAAGCCCGCCTCGGACTCGAGACCGGACCCCGCCACCGCCGCGCTGCAGGAGCCCACCGCGGACGCGCGACATGAGTCCTCCAGCTCCAAGACCGCGAAGCCCTTTGACATCCTACAGGACTCCACACACTTGGTCTGGAGCTACGGTGATGACCTCCCCGCACGGCCAGCTGCCCACGCCATTCAGCGAGAACGCGCTTCAGGCTGAGTCCGCGGGAGCAGCCTCTGCGGGACAACCTCTACCTGCTGGCCGACCACCTCGCGACCCGATCGCCGTGCGCGAAATGACCGAGGTCAAAATTGCAGCATGTGAGCAGGACATGCAGAATGAGGCGAATGAGCAGAAACCAGGACTTCGCCAATTTCCCTCCCGCTACGATGTGGCCAACTGGCGAAAGCGCCAGCAGCAGGGTGAGAATCTCGCCTGGACTCCGCGCCCTAACCAAGGGGGTGTGGGGGCAGCGGGGAGGTCAGAAGACATGCACCAAAGCATTGCTGGCGAACCCATGGCACACTCAATGCATCCAACTCCCTCCTCAACAAGCAACGGGGAGGTGGGGGCAGCGGGGAGGACAGGTGGCTCCGGCTTGACAGGTGGCCCACGCCACATAAGCATAGCATGTTCTGGGCATTCGCTGACAATCATCGCCGCTTACGGAGAAGGTGACCGGTGACTCTCTGACTTCACCGATTACCGATACCGTTACGGAACCTAAGGTGATCGGTGACTCTATGGCAAGGTTATCGGTGACTTTCGAGTCCGAGATAGACAGCGAGGCAACCTCACTGACGCCTTCACTGACTCAGGCGACTACGGAGGCAGCTACGGATACGGATATGCTCGAGTCCCTGTTGAACCGCGAGTCCAGACCTTTGACTACCTCGCTGACCTCAACAACTACGGATATGCCCGAGTCCCTGTTGAACCGCGAGTCCAGACCTTTGACTACCACGCTGACCTCAACAACTACGGAGCAGCCAGTCAGTACAGTCAGCTCAGTCAGTTACGCCGACCTCGCACTCAGGCGTGGCATTGGACTCGCAGCCTACCAGCCGCCTCCTCTTCCAGTCATCGAACCCCCTTCTCAAGCAGATGTCCTCAGCCGAATTCCAGTCAGAAACTTACCTCTGAACCAAGACTCAGTGAACCAGCTTTCTCGCCGGGAGAGGCGCCATCAGCGATGGGAACAGAACCAGCAGCGCCTGGCAGAACAGCGCAGAGCACTCTTCTCTGACCCCGCCTCAGCCAGAACGCCCTCAGATGCCTCGGTCCCAGCACTGAACCATCAGCATCAATCCCTAATGCAGAATCAGGTGATGTTAGAAGTATCAGAGTACATGCAAAATCTACATCAGCAAGTGCTCCAACACTATCCCCATCTGACTTCGGTTCTACCAGCGGTGGGCGCTCCACCTATGACGCCCTACCAGCACACCTTAGGATGGGCGAGCGGTTTACCAGGTGCACCGGCGCCAGCAGCTGGATCAGGTCCCTGGCTGGTACCCGCACCGTCTCAGCCGGCACCAGCACCGGCTCAACCGGCTCCGGCACCGGCTCATCCGGCGCCGGCACCATTTCAGCCAGATCCACCGGCTACCAGCTCATCGCCTTCTGACTCCGCTGAGCCTGATCATCCGTCACCAGGAAACTCGCCCCCGCCTTCAGACAATGGTGACCCACGACACAGGCGTCTAGATGTGTTACTATGGACTTTAGAAGGAGCCTCCTTCTGGTTGAGAAATCACCTGTCCTCTTCCTCCGCAGTGACTGTCAGCCACGGCGCTGAGGCACAATATTCTTACCGACTGCCAACCATGCCTGGAAGCGCCAGTCACTTCATAACCGACACAAATCGGATTTGGATGACTATGCGGCACATCGGAGTGGACATCCAAGACCTGGCGCAGCATGGGTCAGTGCATACTCCTGTGCGCCTATCCGAGATTGAGGACAGTGACGCTTTCACTCTGGAAGTGGAGAAAACGCAAGTGGATGAAGCGCGGCGTTGCGCGGAAAAACGACCATATCGCAAAAATGAGACACGCGGGTGTCTCATTATATTCTCATTTTTTAAAAAGTTATGATAACGAGGTTTTTTTTATATGACTAGATAGCATTTGGAGAGTAGATAATGACACGTTATTTCAAAATTTGAAATTTTAGGGTATAGCCCGAAATTTGGGGTTTCAAGGCGATTTTTCGCCCCGTTTCGGGCGGTGCTCAGGTGTCAATCGGCGGAAGTTATGATAACGAGGTTTTTTTTATATGCCTAGATAGCATTTGGAGAGTAGATAATGATACGTTATTTCAAAATCTGAAATTTTAGGGTATAGTCCGAAATTTGGGGTTTCCAGGCGATTTTTCGCCCCGTTTCGGGCGGTGCTCAGGTGTCAATCGGCGGAAGTTATGATAACGAGGTTTTTTTTATATGACTAGATAGCATTTGGAGAGTAGATAATGATACGTTATTTCAAAATTTGAAATTTTAGGGTATAGCCCGAAATTTGGGGTTTCCAGGCGATTTTTCGCCCCGTTTCGGGCGGTGCTCGGGTGTCAATCGGCGGAAGTTATGATAACGAGGTTTTTTTTATATGACTAGATAGCATTTGGAGAGTAGATAATGACACGTTATTTAAAAATTTGAAATTTTAGTGTATAGCCCGAAATTTGGGGTTTCCAGGCGATTTGTCACCGTGATTCGGGTGGTGCTCAAGCGCCATTTGTTGAAAGTGGTGATAATGACGATGTTTTCATATTGGATACGTCAAAGTCATTTCAAACAAACTGAGTCTGAAGAAACTTTTGTTCATATCTTACATACACCCCGAGAATGGGAGGCTTTAATGTTAAAAGCGGTGGCACCAACCTTAAATCTAGGGGGTGTAGGTCTGCACGAGACTGTAACTGTGTGCGTAGCACAAAAAAACAACAAAAACCGACAAAAGGCACGAAGAATGCTACCACCTACCAGATAAGACGTTGGTGCTATGAAAATATACAGTCTTTATTTGAACAGTCAAAGCACCCAGGGTTAGGGGTTTTCTTGCGGGCGCGGTATTATTCATTGTACAGGCCGGTACATACGATGGCAGTGCAGGTGCGATCTCTCAGTTCGTTTGCTGGCTGGCTTATTAAGCATACCTACCTATTTGCTAACAGACATGTACAGGTCAAACGTTTGCACAATCACCTTGGCGCGCAGAACTTGTTCAGACACTTCCAGGTGCTGGGCGAGCTCCTTGTACCCGTTGTACCGTGCGATCGCCGACCGTTTCTTGTCCGTGTCCTCGCACTTCAAGTCTGTCCAGAGGCTTTCTCCTATCTTCTCAGCGTCAGCTTTCGCCGCCGGGGTGAGGTCGAACTGACCTGGCCACTGCGGACCTGGTCGTGGTGGAGAAGCGAACATCGCCGGTCGTGATGGAGGAGAGGCTCCCGGGACTTTGGAGCCCGTTGGCGTCGTTAAAGCAGGTGACCCTCCTACTGCGCCGAGCGCTGGCGCTCCCGGGTAAAAGCCTCCTCCGCCCAGTTGGAACATTTGGGCGAACGGGCCTGCTGCTGTTACTGCCTGTTACCGGTGACGTACCAACCGCCCCCCCCCACACCAGTTACAAGTTCCGTGTCTTTCAATCTGGACCTCAAGCCAGAGTTCCCTCCTCCACAATAAACACAAACAACTTGAACGTAACAACTAGCTCCTACCTGCACGGCTGTCTTCAGGATCTCCCTCATCGCTGCAGCCTCCGAGGCGTGGTGATTGTTAATCTCCTTCAAGGTGTCCGCGTTCTTCTCTAGCATCCTCTGTTGGGCCAGTGCATTATTTTCGAGCATCTTCGCCTGGGCCTCGTGGGCCATTTTCGCAGTCTCGGCAGAGGTCCTTTGGAAAGACTCCTGTGCCTCCTTCAAAAGCGAGTCCCGAGAAGTAAGCGCCTTCGTGTTCTCCTCCAGCAAAGCCTGTTGCGCCTTCGTGTTCTCCTCCAGCAAGACCTGCTGCCCTGACCAGAATGAACCCAATGTTGTCTGGTGCTCCTTGGCACGAGTCTCCTCCCGTTGCTTCCCCTCGGCCATCTGCATCTGCAGGGCTTCAGCGTGCTTCGTCGTAAGGAGCTCCACTGTCTTACGGCTTTCGTCTCGCTCGGCAGACAGGGCCGAAGCCAGCTGTTTTTCCCCACGCAGACGTTCATCCTCCACCTTCTTCTGCATCTCTTCTCGAAGGCTCGCCAGTGTCTCATCCGCCTTCTTCTTCTCGGCCTCCACTGCTTCCTTGGCCTTCTTCAGCTCATTAAGGTCCCGCTCGCTTTCTTCTCGTTTCCGCTTGTCACCGACGCTCTGCAGCCTCCGCGTCTCGTCGTTCACCGACACCGCGAGCAAGGCACGCCTCAACTCCCCCTCTTTCACGTTCTGCGGAGGTCCGTCCATGCGTAACAAAACATCGGTCAGTACGTACCAAGCTGTAACAAAAAAAACAGACGATTGTAACTCAAGCAAAACTCCGTACTCACCTGCTTAGCCACATGCATGGCAACTGCTTCCGGCGGAGGCTTCTTCTTCCCCCTCGCCGTCCGACGTCGCCCATGTCTTCGTCGCTGCTGTCATCCTCTTCGGCAAGATCCATAGGTACACGCACTACCGGGGCTTTGCCCTTCCCGCCTGGGATAGGGGTCGTGGTCTTCTGGGTGGAAGGCGCCTTCGGGAAATCCTCATACACGGCGGTTTGGCCCTTGTTGCCTAAGATGATCTTCCCCACTACTCGCGCAGGGGCGTTTTTATTGAATTGGCTGCCCGCCAAGCCCCACTTCCTAGCCTCAAACTTCCCACCAGCCTCTTTGCCCAGCTTCTCTGCTTCCTCGATCTTCTTCCAGAACATCCCCAGGACCTTATTGAACAACCTGTAGTGCTCGTTCTCCTTCTGAATTTCAGAAGGAGTTATCTGCCCATCTTTCCTGTCTTCCACCAGGCGCGTGACGACGCCTGTCAGAGAAGCCTTCGCGCCACTCTTCTTTGTTATTCGCACGTGCGGGTAGTCGCCGGCATACTTCTCCTTTCGCTTCATCTCCAGCTTCCGCTCATACACAGCGGGAGCCTGGAACATCGTGCAAGTAACGTCGCCCTGCTTGGGGTGATTGCCGTTTATCGCCATGTAAGTGGCGTGCCACTGGCCAACCCATGTCAGGCAAACGAACCTGTGCGTGGGCACCAACAACCTCCTTATTCATATATCTTGACTATGTACTACAAACGAATGTGTTACAAATGAAGTTGGGTCAGTGACAGGTTCATGGTCAGGCAAACGAACCTGTGGACACCTGCAAACTCCTTGTGCATGCTGGTGGTCACCCTCAGCCCTTGCACCACTTCAAACCGGAACTCCAGGTTCCGCTCGCACTTCAGAGAAGCCTTGAAGGCTGGGATGATCGACTTTCCCTCCAGTATGCCGCTCTTGTTCTGTATCTTGTTTACCAGCTGATCAGGAACAAACTTTTGATAACTGACAATCACCCCGCTGTTCCCCATTTCCTCGGAAAGACGCGCGTCGAGGTATTTCGGGCTGGTCTTCGTCTCGGCTGCTATCGAGGTTTGAAGCTTATCTATAGGACCATGGCCTGCTGGCAGTGCAATCCTCGTAATACCCTCCACCTCCTGGAACTTTTCGATACAAAAAAATAGTGCCTCGGGAACAGTAGGCAATACTTCGCAATCGTGTCGGGGATGCAATATAAGGATGGCGTCCGCGTAAGGACAGTCCTTTGGCATCTCGTACAACATGGTCTTCACCGTCGAAACGAACGCCAACTCAGGTTGCAGCCTTTTGTTCTTCAGCTTGAAGGACAGAAGAAACCCCCATCGTTGCGGCTCCGGCTCCTTATCGCTTTTGGGCTCCCAGGTCGAAGGGTCGGTGGCGTCCGTGCAGGCTGCAGAACCTTTAAGCACTTCTATCATCTCCGGGGTATGAGTCTGGTTAAAATCAAATGGCTCGCTGATTTCACAGCCACTGTTCTGCAACATCAGGACCAGGTCAGCGTAGGTGTATGCCGCCTGCAACGTCCAATTTTCAATCACCTGCATGCGCTGGTCAGGCACCGCACCCCTCGTCTCGTGTTCTTCGCTGGCAATGGGGTTGTCTTGAAGTACCATTTGTGCCAGCGCAACGGGATCCCACCCTTGATCGGTCTCCTCGTCCAACCCAGTCAACATGAAGCCCGGGAGGTCCACGACATCTGGTACCTGATTCAACAACGTAGGACCACTGCCTTCGCCAGAGGACACCGCCGTCTCCCCCAACTCCCCCTGGTCCAAGGCTGCAGACGCTGTCTTAGCGAAATCCGAGACGTCAATGGGTGCAAGGCTGTCGCGACGCTGGGATCCCAATTCAGCGACTGTTCGGAGATCGTCAACGGCTGTAGTTTCGCTTGCATGTGCGCTGCCCTGTCCGCTGTTGTCACCGCCGTCCTGCAGAAGCTCGTACTTCTTCTGCAGCAGCTTTATCCGATAAAGGCTCCTACCGTGCGGATCCCAATTATGCCCTGTTGCTGATTGGATAAATGTTGGTGCAGCTGGTGTTTCTGGTTTCCCCGAGCGATACGGTAACCCATCGTGCACAGTGTCGATCTCCTCGTTCGTCATGAGCGCCACTTCTCTGAAGGCCGACCCGGCAGGCAACTGTTGCCCCATATATACCGCAAACTCCTCGTCCTCGTAAGTCATTTCGTCGAAATACCTGTCAAGTTCCTGCCGTTCAGACTCATCCAACTTTCGACTGTGGGCATCCTGAAGCAGGCTCAACATCCCCTGCCCCAGATTGAAAGCCTCGCGACCTTCAGGCTGCACGATGTAGTGTACGTCGTTCTGCACGTCTAAAGCAACCTCCAGAAGACTGTGTGCTGACCCCGTAGAATCTAAATATCGGACCATGACCTGCTTGTTTTCCTCTATTGTGTGAGCAACAACACACAAAACATAGTTTGGGGCCTCCGTAATCTCGGCGGCGAGATTGAAAGCAAGGAGTTCCCCACGGTCCGTATCGTTCCCCCGAAGCAAGCGAGGTGCTTCAGATGGTTCTTTCAGGATGCTGCAGAGGTGCGTGCGGACGAACGCAGCTCCCGGATCCGTACCTGAGGACACGCGATGTTCCATCAAGAACACGGAGGACGCGCCAAAGTGAAAAATAGGTTTTCGAACAGTACCTGGGGATGATGGTTGAGAGGAGACAGACACGGCTGCCCTATCCCTCATATCCTCCAGAAGATCCACGCAGGTCTGGTGGCCAAATCGTTCCCAGTCCGTTTTCGTTTTCAACTTTTGGTCCTCGCTCTCTCCGGGCCAAGGTGCGCAAACTTTTTTTAAGCGATCGAACCGTCGCATTATGTCTATGTCCACCTTCCGACGCGACGCCTCTTCCGAGTGCAAGCTGAACAGGCAACCTTTCCGAAGACACCCAAACCCTTCTTCGTCTACTAACTTAAGGGATTCAACCTCAGCGAGCTCTTGTTTTGTCCCGATGGAAAGGCCCAAATCTTCTAGCGCAGCCTTATCAACACCCGCCTTCTCCTTCCCGACGCACCGCGCTATCACCGCCGAATCCGTCTTCAACTGCGTGCCGTCATTCTTAATCTGCTCGATATCTTCCAGAAGTTTAACATCATCATGAAACACCTCCTCCAAAACACTTATTACAATTGACGGTAGAAAAGATGACATTGCGAAAAGTTTTGTATGCTGCACAACGGGCTCTGTTTAACCCTGCGAAACTCCCAGCCCAAGTCTTCGAAAACTTGGGCGGTCACTATC
>LGRX02021917.1:0-13600 GCA_001247695.2 Cymbomonas tetramitiformis
GCGGCACCCTCATCGACGCGGCACCCTCATCGACGCGGCACCGTGGAACCTTCAGAGCATATTCCATGCAAATGAGTGGAGGATGGGCAAGAGGCGCGATGGTGCTCAGGTATGAAATGATCCGAAGGCTCATGCAGTCCAGCATGATCATCATTGCTCGGATTATCTCGTCGGATTACGACCTGGTATACTCGCTTACTGTTGCCGCAACGTCCATCTTCATCCAGGCCAAGGTCGCCCCGTACCGTAAACGCCAGGACAACACGCTGCAGCTGCTGATTTTTTGGAGCCAGCTCCTAATCCTCACAGCCTTCGTGGCCCAGTCCTATATCAGTGACAACTCGGGCAGCTCTGCTATTGGCCTGGCTATGCTAGGCCTGCAAGTGGTTGTTTCTTGCTGGGCTGGATACTTGCTCGTGCACGAGTACCGGAAAACATTCCACGAGGTGAAAGGCCGCGTAGTGCAGGTGTCATCCAGCTTCATCCGAAGAGCGTCGCATGGTGACGATCTTAGCTTTGCCAAGCTGACCAGGATAGCCCTGACTAGGCTTTCTAGGTCCGCCGAACCTTCTGCAAATTCACCCAACGCTAGCGACGCTTCCGCACAGTCGCCGACCCCGAAGAGAACTGCCTCATTCGAGTCGCTAGAGCAGAATCAGGAGCAGAAGGAGAAGAGCAGCAAAGCTTCGAAAGTGCATCCGACAATTCCTGTGGAAGAGATTGCAACTTTTTTGCCTTTGCCCATGGACGCGGACGACTCGGCGCCGCCTTCTTCTGAGAGATCTGAGTCGAATTCCAGGTATAAGGATTCCTCAGGACCGATGGATGATTCAGCTGATCCGGGAAGGCTAAACTCTCCGCATAGGGAGGCGCATGCCAGGGCTGAATGATGTGCACCCCCGGCATTCCCCGCTACTCCATTTCCCTGCTCGGCAGTAGCATGACAGTTTATTGATCAACTCTGCGCCGGCGACGTTGCTGGCGGGATCTTCAGGGAGATTAACGGTTTGCAGCTTCAACCCCATCTCCAGCATAGCTTGCCACCATACTGAGACTGCTCTGTGGCGGAGACCGTATGAGATCAACATGCTGATGGAATTCTTATACCAACGAATAGGTGATGGCCCGTGATCAAGTCACGGTGAACCAATAGGATTGTTGATCACCGACGTGCCATTTGCGCCGTGGTTTGATATGATACGCTATGGTGCATGCTCCCCCCTCGGTGGGTACAGCCGACGAACAGCATCAACACGAAGAAACGAGAGTTGTAAGCAGTGCAAGAATCCTGTAAAAGACATTCCGAGGTGCTCTGCTACCATATGAGTCTGTAAGGCATGTAACGATCACACCGCCTGGACGTCTGTTATACATTGATATAGCGCTCGTGTACCCCGTGTGGTTAACCGCTGATCAAACAGTAGCCGATGTAAAAGAGAGAAACAGTTGTTAAAATGTCGTACCACCAGCTCGATGACGTGAACCTAGTGGACATCAGTGAAGTATGCTCAAAGAAAGGGGGAAATGTTCCGTCGCTAATTCCGAATCATCTGGTCCAGTGAAATAGTAACTATACTCAAAGCTGTCTGCTATAGGAACACGTACCTCAGGGTTTTGCCATATATAGAGCATTCTCCACGGAAATGAATATAGTGTTTCGCGAACCACATCCTTCCATTTACTCGAATAGTCGAAGCATCGAAATTCGCCTCAGGCTGCATCGTGGAGTTGAGGTGGGCAGGTGGTTGTGGGTCGTTGGTGGTTGATAGTCGAGTGTCAGCGGGGTTCACTCTGCGGTGCAACGGGTGTGCGAACCCAAAGCATAAATAGGAGGTGTCTGAAGGTATTGAAGGCTCAATGTGGGTACTCTATCTTCGTTTAGATGTCTAGTTTATATCTGCGGGGGCGAAGGACCTCCCTTGTCTCATAGCACAGGCAGCATCTGGAGGGTGGAGTTCAATAGGGTATGGTTAAGGGGTAATGACAATAAATATAAAGCAGTTATTATACGTCGATGGAACGAGGGCAATGCCCTAAGAGTGCCATGGTTTGAAAGCCATACGTAGTGTGAGGCTAATCTCACCCACGTACCTACGATTTGCTGGTAGTTAAATCGTTCCTAGCTTCATACTCCTGCTGCCGATCAGGTTGGAAGAATTCGCGAGGGCGGTGTTTGCAGTTTTAGTCTCAAAGACGTGCAGTGGGCGTGTCGAAACCAGACGGGCGGAATCCTGGCCGGCGAAATTGAACCGGAGGCGGATGCGTAGCCCTCAGCTGCGGTCGGGAGGTGGAGGGAGGCTGTGGCTGAGGAGAAGTGGTTGGTGGGGCTTTGGGAGGGGGGTGACGTGGAGTGGGTCGTCACATCTGGCTTTTTATAATGCGAAAATACTTGATATGATTACATAGATCGGTCCACTTCAGCATATTGGACGCAGACCAAAAGGGTGTGTCAATAGAATATAAATGGTACAGAGTGTATTTTCTGAATCAGATGACAAGATTCGCGATCGGTCGTATAATCAATGCAGGCGGCATTTTTGGTATAGCAATACAGTGAATGTGGCATGCACCACGTTAACGTTACCCGTGATGTAGCCAAACTGATTATGGAAGACGCACGAGTACGCTGACTGGCATGAGGTGTCACGTTTACGGTATTATTATACATTACGGGAATGATATCCGATCGGTGGAGATTGTGTATAAATCGGAATTTGATGCTGCACGTTGGACGGCACATAATCATGGCTTGAAACGCAGACAAGTCAGAAATAAGATGAAATGACATAACCAGTTGCACACGCCATGGGTAACAGCACACACGCGAAACAAGCAATCAGGAAGGCAAGCAGGCATTCAGCATTGCGCCGAAACAGGAATATCCTGCAAAATTACAGAGCGCAAAGTCAGTGAGAGCGGTGGGACTCGAAACCACGCTGCACAATCTGTGCAGATATCGCCCTCGGAAAAAACGCACACAACAGGGGAAACGAACAGAACGAACGAATACAAAACAGGCGCTCGAAAACCAATAGTAAATTCCTGCAAAATATCAGTTAGTGAAAGCTTGTGACAACATGAAAACCGTCGGGCTTAGGCACAGCCCGTCAGCCGGCCTACAAGAACGAATGCCGTCTACGAAGAACTTTAAGTGCCGCCAGCAACCGAATGCTGCTGGCGGCGTCACACGTAGAGCAACAACGAACGCGACCTGTAGAACAACGAAAAGCAACTCAGCAAGGATGTTACGATCTAACCGGAAATTAGTTAGTATGCAAGGGAAAAATACATGCAGCAGGACAAAGCAGGACACAGCAGAAAACAGTGTGAGGTGCGCCGCACAACCAAAGCGTCAAGAGTGAACGTATGTGTCAAAATCGAGATAATATCGGATATGTGAAATCAGCCAGCCGCAGCCGCGGCCCGCGTGGGTCTCACCGGTGAGCCGATTTCGCCATGACATGACATGCGTTGCCATGTTGATGTCGACCGGACGATGGATGGAGGTCACATCGACATGTCTAGCGGGTGTGGCATTCAACTGTGACACTGTAATCTTTGTGCGACGAAAGAAAGCACCGTGTCGCAAATACCATGCCATGTCAGCATGTTGCGAAAGCCTGTATTCAGTCGCATCGCATTTGTCGCGACGACGCCACACTTAAGGGCTTTTTGTGGTGCAGTTTTTTAATTTGCCAATATATAAATCGAAACTGATCGCGTCGCTGATTGGCGTAGCCAGCGTCTGCATACCATCTCGCTTTTGTCGTGCGATCCCTTTTCCTTGTCGTCCCATATTCATGGTGCCTATCTCAGGTGCTCGCACTTCTTATTGGCGGTTACGCGTGATCGGTCGAAAATATCTCATGTAAGCCACCCTGAAATCTGTAGCACGTGCTCCTTCTACGTGCACAGTCAGCTTATGGTATTTCGCGTGTGACCCATATTCATGGAGTTTATCTAATCTCATGGCTTCTCTGATTGGCGATTATGCGCGATCGGTCGGAAATATCTTTTATACGCCATCTGAAATCTGTCGCGCTGATAACTTCTGCATGAATATCCATAATTCGATACTAAGTTGCTCGAGTCATGGGATGTAATATGTGTAAAATCTATCCTAAAGTGTGAGAAATCGCGGTGTTGGTGGCATACATCGACATGGGTATGCCGGTTCAATGGTTTGTATCATATCACATCACCATGCTCTTCATACGGACCATATATACGTTCCCGATATTCATTTATTGCTAAAAACACTCCATTTACGCCTTAAGTATGGAAAACATTGCAAAACTAATGTTTTTTCTTGTTTTTTGGTGTTTTTTCGCCTACTTGCTTGAATATTTCGATATATCGACGCGTTTGACCAAAAAGATCATTACCTATTCCAAAATATGAATAAAGGAGATTGTTTTATGGTCGTGGGATGACTTATTACTCGATTATGCGGTTGCGAGAACTCAATTTTCACAAATTTGATTCCTGGAACGGCGTGTTTTTTTGCTTGTATATTGTCGATATATCGTTGTATATATCATATGCGCATGCATGCAATAGCTCAAAATGACCGTCTATGGGTTGTGGAACATATGTCGAATCTCGTGCACCTAACATGATATCATATACCACGAACACGGTGCATTTGTAGAATATATGTTTTTCGCAAAAGGTTCCGTCCGCTCCATAGGGGTTAACTTGATGCGGGGCATGCGGAACAACCGTGTTCTGATTTGCCGCGCCGTCCGCCGCTATGGAGTCGATCCGACCGTCAGGGTCAGAACCCTCCTTCCGCCTGAGGTCATAACACGTGCGTTGCATCCTGTGAATGTAGTCGCGTTGCTCGAAACGCGCAGTATAGGCTTTCCAGCGTACAGGATCGCGACCCTGTTGTCCAAGAAGCTGAGCCTTCTCTGCTCCCAGATCGTCACATGTCGTGCAGATTCCGGACACCTCCACCTTCGCCCTTACCGTTATGTGTCGAGCCTTGAGCAGGTTTTTCACGTATATTTTGAACGTTTCAGCACGTACTGCCCACTGGACCTCTGTGTCTAACCTATACAAGTCGTACTGCACACCATAATCGATGGGTGGAATTTGGCGCGCACCACTGACCGGCATCCTCTGTGGTGCTCCTTTCAACATATTCGTATCCGCCCAGTCGCGGAACACCTCCTCGTGGTAGGAAATCTTCGTCACCACCGCCTTCGCCACAGGGAATGCACTTGTTGCCGGTAGTTCCCCCTTCTCATCAAGGATAAGTGCCTTATATCGCTGGTACGAGCTCCTGGGCAGCGCCCACACTATTCTGAACGCCTCCTCGCAGATCTCCTTTTCGAAAAGCTTCAGGGTGCCAATAACACGCTCTCCAGACTCGCGCTTCACCATCGCTTTGCGCATAGTTGCCATAATGTAAGACTTGAACTCAGTTTGGCCCATGCGCTCCTTATGGTCCATATTGCCCATTGAATGTGCTGAACAAGAAACTGCAGTTCCGATCGCACCCACAGCTGAAACCGCCCTCGCATAGTTCGGGAATATTGGACTGTGCAATTTGAAGAGTCTTCTGCTTTGACAATCTCCTGCCGCTGGAGTTGCTGCTATTGCTGCTCATCTTGCGAGACGCGTACCGTTGTTATGTTGTTTCACATTTGAACGCTTACCTGATATGAGGGCCCTTGTTTCCTAAGACTTGGGCGGGGCGGTGACCGTGACCGCCCAAGTTTACTAAGACTTGGGCGGGGCGATGACAGTGACCGCCCAAGTTTCCTAAGACTTGGGCGGGGCGATGACAGTGACCGCCCAAGTTTCCTAAGACTTGGGCGGGGCGATGACAGTGACCGCCCAAGTTTCCTAAGACTTGGGCGGGGCGATGACAGTGACCGCCCAAGTTTTCGAAAACTTGGGCGGGGCGATGGCCGTGACCGCCCAAGTTTCCTAAGACTTGGGCGGGGCGATGACAGTGACCGCCCAAGTTTCCTAAGACTTGGGCGGGGCGACAGTGACCGCCCAAGTTTCCTAAGACTTGGGCGGGGCGATGACAGTGACCGCCCAAGTTTCCTAAGACTTGGGCGGGGCGATGACAGTGACCGCCCAAGTTTCCTAAGACTTGGGCGGGGCGATGACAGTGACCGCCCAAGTTTCCGAAGACTTGGGCGGGGCGATGACAGTGACCGCCCAAGTTTCGAAGACTTGGGCGGGGCGATGACAGTGACCGCCCAAGTTTCCTAAGACTTGGGCGGGGCGATGACAGTGACCGCCCAAGTTTCCTAAGACTTGGGCGGGGCGATGACCAGTGACCGCCCAAGTTTCCTAAGACTTGGGCGGGGCGATGACAGTGACCGCCCAAGTTTCCTAAGACTTGGGCGGGGCGATGACAGTGACCGCCCAAGTTTCCTAAGACTTGGGCGGGGCGATGACAGTGACCGCCCAAGTTTCCTAAGACTTGGGCGGGGCGATGACCAGTGACCGCCCAAGTTTCCTAAGACTTGGGCGGGGCGATGACCATGACCGCCCAAGTTTCCTGAGACTTGGGCGGGGCGATGGCAGTGACCGCCCAAGTTTCCGAAGACTTGGGCGGGGCGATGACAGTGACCGCCCAAGTTTTCGAAGACTTGGGCGGGGCGATGACAGTGACCGCCCAAGTTTTCGAAGACTCGGGCGGGGCGATGGCAGTGACCGCCCAAGTTTTCGAAGACTCGGGCGGGGCGATGGCAGTGACCGCCCAAGTTTTCGAAGACTTGGGCGGGGCGATGACAGTGACCGCCCAAGTTTTCGAAGACTTGGGCGGGGCGATGACAGTGACCGCCCAAGTTTTCGAAGACTTGGGCGGGGCGATGACAGTGACCGCCCAAGTTTTCGAAGCCTTGGGCGGGGCGATGACAGTGACCGCCCAAGTTTTCGAAGACTTGGGCGGGGCGATGACAGTGACCGCCCAAGTTTCCTAAGACTTGGGCGGGGCGATGACCGTGACCGCCCAAGTTTCCTAGAACTTGGGCGGGGAGTTTCGCAGGGTTAAACAGAGCCCGTTGTGCTGCATACAAAACCTTCCGCAATGTCAGCTCTTCTAAAACCGATTGTAAAAATCGTCTTGCAGGAGTTGTTTCAAGATGATGAAAAACTTATGGATGCTATCCGGAAGCTTGAGCCTAACGGCACGCAGTTGAAGACGGATTCGGCGGTGATAGCGCCGTGCGTCGGGAAGGAGAAGGCGGGTGTTGATAGGGCTACGCTAATAGAATTGGGCATTTCCATCGAGACAAAAGAAGAGCTCGCTCAGGTTGAATCCCTTAAGATCGTAGACGAAGAAGGGTTTGCGTATCTTCGGAAAGGTTTCCTGTTCAACTTGCACTCGGAAGATGCGTCGCGTCGACAGCTGGACATAGAGATAATACGACGGTTCGATCGCTTAAAAGAAGTTTACGCACCTTGGAACGGAGACATCGAGGACCAAAAGGCGAAAACGCAGTGGGAATTACGAGCCCACATGACTTGCGTGGATATTCTGGAGGAACTCAGGGATAGGGCAGCCGCGTCTGTCTCGTCTCAACCATCATCCCCAGGTACTGTTCGAAAACCTAATTTTCACTTTGTCGCGTCCTCCGTGTTTTTTATGGAACATCGCGTGTCCTCAGGTTCGACGCCGGGAGATGCGTTCGTCCGCACGCACCTCTGCAAGATTCTGAAAGAACCAAAGGATGAAGAGACACCTCGCTTACTTCGGGGGAACGATACGGACCGTGGGGAACTGGTTGCTTTCAATCGCGCCGAGATTATTACGGACCCTCCGGACTATGTTTTGGGTGTTGTTTCTCACACAATAGAGGAGAAGAAGGTCATGGTCCGATATCTAGATCGTACCAATTCAGAGAAGCATCTTGTGGAGGATGCTTTAGAAGTGGAAAACGACACACACTTCATCGTGCAGCCTGAAGGTCGCGAGGCTTTCAATCTGGGGCAGCGGATGTTGTGCCTGCTTCAGGATGCCCACAGTCGAAAGTTGAATGAGTCTGAACGGCAGGAACTTGACAGTTATTTCGACGAAATGACTTACGAGGACGAGAAGTTTGCTGTATATATGGGGCAACAGTTGCCTGTCGAGTCCGCCTTCAGAGAAGTAGCGCTCATGACGAAAGACGAGATCGACACTGTGCACCAAGGGTTACCGTATGGCTCGGGGAAACCAGAAACACCAGCTGAACCAACATTTATCCAATCAGCACCAGAGCATACATGGGATCCGCACGGTAGGAGCCTTTATCGGATAAAGCTGCTGCAGAAGAAGTACGAGCTTCTGCAGGACGGCAGTGACACCAGCGGACAGGGCAGCGCGCATGCAAGCGAAACTACAGGCGTTGGTGATCCCCGAACAGTCGCTGAAATGGGAACCAAGCGTCGCGACAGCCTTGCACCCACTGACGTCTCGGATTTGGCTAAGACAGCGTCTGAAGCCTTGGAGGGGGACTTGGGGGAGACGGCGGTGTCCTCTGGCGAAGCCAGTGGTCCTACGTTGTTGAATCAGGTACCAGAAAACGTGGACCTCCCGGGCATCCTGTTGACTGGGTTGGAGGAGGAGACCGATCAAGGGTGGGATCTCGTAGCGCTGGCACAAATGATACTTCAAGACAACCCCATTGCCAGCCAAGAACACGCGACGAGGCGTGCGGTGGCTGGCCGGCCCGTGCAGGTTATTGACAATTGTACGTTGGAGGCGCCATACACCTACGCTGACCTGGCCCTGTTGTTGCAGAACAGTGGCTGTGAAATCAGCGAGCCATCTCGTTTTAACGGCGGACATACCCGGGAGATGGAAGAAGCGCTTAAAGGTTCTGCAGCCTGCACGGACGCCACCGACCCTTCGACCTGGGACCCCAAAAGCGAAACGGAGACGCCGCAACGATGGGGGTTTCTTCTGTCCTTCAAGGCGAAGAACAAAAGGCTGCAACCCGAGTTGGCGTTCGTTTCGACGGTGAAGACCATGTTGTACGAGATGCCAAAGGACTGTCCTTACGCGGACGCCATCCTTATCATGCATCCCCGACACGATTGCGAAGTATTGGCTACTGTTGCCGAGGCAGTACTTTTTTGTATTGAAAAGTTCCAGGAGGTGGAGGGTATTACCAGGATTGCACTGCCAGCAGGCAAAGGTCCTATAGAAAAGCTGAAAACCACGATAATAGCCGACCTGAAGACCAGCCCGGCATATCTCGACGCGCGTCTTTCCGGGGAAGTGGCGAACACCGGGGTGATTGTCAGTTATCAGAAGTTTGTTCCTGATCAGCAGGTAAACAAGACACTGAACAAGAGCGGCATACTGGAGGGAAAGTCGATCATCCCAGCCTTCAAGGCTTCTATCAAGTGCGAGCGGCACCTGGAGTTCCGGTATGCATCTGGAATTCGGCGTTCAGTTCTGAATGCGTAATCGACTGTTCCCCGTTCCCCCCCGTTGCGGAGCGCTCGTGTAACAAAGACGACACGTCACGATCCCCGTTCATGCATCGGCCCAGAGCGGACCTGTCATCATAAATATGTAACGTTATTTTGCGTCTTCAGCGCAATCCACGAGGGAGGTTGGATCGAAACTCGAGAACCGATACGCGAAGCGAAACCTTGCGATTCGTGTTACGAGAACAATACAGAACGGTGAAGGAACCGTAGAATACAAGAGCTCACGGGGTTCGTTCAGCTTTCACAAACCCTCATCACCGTGTGTAAAATACTAAGATATATTAAGTGGTGAGTTTGTTGTAAAAAAAAGAGACCCTTCGTTGATATTAAATAGAGTGTCCGCGGGAGACACGGAAGCCCCTAGAGTGCGGTGCGTGGTGCTGGAGGTTCGACCCGTAAGATTCACAGGTGCGCCTCACAGGTATATGAGCGCACGTGTGCTTAAGTATGATGTTCGTAAATTTTGGATGTAATTTTTGACACCTAGAGCCGCCTGCGCATCTTCAGGGGCAGCGGTTCCGGGTGTCCCTTTCCCCAATAGGTAGCGAATTGAATGCTTTTGAAATGGGCGGCTGACGGGTGGGACACCCAAGAATGGTTGCAGTGATTTCCACTGCAACGTATTGGGAAGGTTGATGGAGGATCTGACCATAACATCCGCCTGCGCATTTCAAATGCATACAACATACAGGAGGGCGAGTAGTGTAGTTGAATAGGGGCGTAGATACTGATGGGGGCTATGGGCTCCCACGTTACGTGATGTTTTAGTTTTTTTGAAGTTGGTTTCCTGTGTCGGTTGCACGGGAATGGGCGTCACCCCATAGATTTTATGTTTTAATTACACATAGGGAACATATTTTTACTGACGGTTGCAGGACATATGTAAATTTTTACTGGAATTGTCAGAGGTGGGCATTTTTAGCTGCTAAAAAGGCCCACCTCTTAACACCTGGGGATTCGAGTTCGTGGTGACGTTCTGACGGATTGCGTTTGGTGTGGTTTTTTTGTTCGCATGTAGGAAAAAATGGTGAATAACAAAAGGAAGCGATCAGATGTGCGTGAACGTGCGAACGAAGATGTTTCCGGAGATTGTGCTGACGGTGGTGCTACTACCTCAGGTGATATGGTCCGAACCCAGTTTACTCAGATGAGTAAGCTGAGCTCAAGAGAGATCTTAACATCTTTTTTGTTTAGAGGGTTCGTCTCATGCGCGCTCGCATGTTATTTAGTAGTCGAAAGGAACAGGGAAGACCCAGAGAATAACGAGCCCCTAGATTTCTATTTTCGTGAGAATAACGCGGATAACATATTCTGTATCCGCACTGCATACGAGAGATATCTTCCAATGGGTAAATTGTTGCACGAAATGGCACACACCGAGTCACCTTGTGACCGGCTGCCTGAAACCTTTTGTGAGGCAGAGGCACTTTTACGCATCACGGGCAATAGGAATAGGGTGTGGCAATGTGCCTTGACCAAATTTCCTGGCCAAAGAATCACCCTCACCGATTTGAGCACCGTGTGCCATGACCTTAAAGAGGCAGGGACATCTCCGGAAGATGCGCGTGTTAAAGGTTGTACACCCTGGACGTCCGCTGAGAGTTGCCGGTGGTGGACTCCCATATGGATACTTGATCTTGTTAGGACTGTTTATGAAGGCACAATAGATTTAGATCCCTTCAGCGAGCGAGATTGTAACCGTGATAGGGTTAAGGCTAGGAAGTATTACTCAGAAAAAAAGGACGGTTATGCTAGGCGAAATAGGTGGTTTAAAAAGGTTTTTGCCAACCCTCCCGGTGGAACCACGGGGGGGAAGAGTAATATGGGAAGGGCTTTGAAGCGTGCGGTCAAGGAGTTTGAGGAAGGAAACGTGGAGTGTTGCATTCTTTTGCTCAAAGCCTCTGTGGGATACCAGTGGTTTGAAATGGTGTACACACTACCACACGTGTTCCTTCGGGAAAAACCGTCGTTTTTTAATCCTGAGCGACCGGAAGTGGACTCCCCTACCCTTCATGGGTATGTTGTTGTTTATGTTGGAAACAACGTCAGTGGTTTCATTAATGTTTTTAAGGACGTGGGGTTCATTCCAGGGGTAGGGGCGTCCTGGGCGTTCAACAAGTCTAGCTAGGTTTGTTTTTTCCCATATCCCCACTAGAAACCAGGTCGAGATTTCGTGCACCTATGTCTCCTACCTACGGCGGGGGGCCTCGGGGTGAGGGGTGGGGGGGTTCAGAGGCTCCGCTGGACAACCTTGTCCACTTCTTGATGTTTTCAGAGGCCTTCCAGCAGCTGAGCCCAAGCGTGCGGGATAGTTTGCATCTGAAAACCCGTCTGTCTTGCAGTGACCGGTACCACCCTCACCCTCCCTCCATTGTTCGTGTATTGTTTAAGCATGCTTGAACTCTTATATTTCATGCTTAGGCATCTCAGCATATGTAACCTTTCTGAGTATGTGTGCCTTTCAATTCAACAGAGCTTGCAACGGCTTCGAGGTTGCACTTCGTCTAGAAGTGCAAAACCGCCTCGAAGCTGGTGAACGGGAGGAGGCCATATTCTTGGTAATCTTGGTCACCCTCCTAAGCTCCTACTCCTGGTTACAGGAGGGACAGTTGGCCGAGCTGGTTGGTGGCCAGGGCCCTTTTCATTGGCCGCGCCGGGAGCACGGCCCAACCATTGAGGCTCTGCTCCTCGGCATTGTGAACGTGGAGGATGCTGAGGAGGGGTCGGTGACCATCCCTGACTTCTTTGGCGCCAACCCCACCCCATATGGTTTTGGCGTGGGGCGGATTGGGTCTCGGAGCCTTTTGGAAGGATTGCTTCCCGAAGGCCATCATTACGGCACGGCAGTTGCACAAGCTTCCGGTTAGTCTCATACACAACCTCCTGTATCGGCACACTTTTCTCCTTAGCCCTTCAGCTGGTTCCCGAACCCTTGCATTTTTTCTATCGGTGCTTGAACTTTTTACTTCAGGCTAGGCTAGCGGCCCCCTCTGGTGCTTCTTTGCTTCACAGTCACCCTCCTGGCACCCCCCCTTCGTTGATTATGTCATGCACAACTACCTGCTCCATTATGCGCTTTTAGTGAATGAAACTGTGGTGGTGGTGGCATAGTTGCTGTGGAGCAACTGAGGGTGCTATGTGGATTGACACCACATGGCATCTTCAAGACGCGTGGGGTGGAAAGACGGTGGTTGACCATCCAGTCCGTCGATGTGGTGGATACTCCCAACGACGTGCAAATGTTTATTGACCTCCTTGGTAAAGGGAGCCTCCCAGCTGCCCCTTTGGGGAAACCCTTTGCGTTGGGACTCCTTTGGGGAAACGTGCTGGTGGCGCGCCTTGTGAACACCGGCATATTCCCTGAGTGTGACTATCTCCCTGCATTAAGTAAGGACCCCTCTCTCTCTCTCTCTTTCTCTTTCTCACTCACTCTGGCTTTCTGTTTATTCCATGTTTATTAGGCCTTGTTCTTATTAGAGTTGGAAACCATATCCCAACCACGACTTCCAGTTCTCACACAGACATAGCACACGCACAAAGATAGATACACACTTAAGAAATGCGTGTAGCTGTGAGTGTGCTAAGATATGTCTTAAGATATGTGGGTAGCTGTGCGTGTGCTAAGATATGTGTTGACATATGCGCGTACCTGTGTGCGTGTGCTATGCTTGTGCTAGAATATATGACTAAGCGTGTGCTTGGGCTATGCCTGTGCTATAATATATGTATATATGTGCGTGTGCTAAGCTTGTGCTAGGATATGTGTTAAGATATGCGTGTACCTGTGCGTGTGCTTAGATACGTGTATATTTGTGTGCGTGTGCTAAGGTATGTGCTGGAATATGTGGGTATCTGTGCGTGTGCTAAGATATGTGCTGTAATATTGTCACTTGCATATGCAGTGGAGCCTTCGCCACTTGCATATACAGTGGAGCCCTTGTCACTTGCATATAGTGTTATGCGTATATCTTATATATGTATATCGGTGCGTGTGCTCAGCCTGTGCTAGGATATGTGTTAAGATATGTGTGTACCCGTGCGTGTGCTGAGATATGTGTGCTGAAATATGTGGGTATCTGCGCGTGTGCTAAGATATGTGCTGAAATATGTGGGTAGCTGTGCGTGTGCTGAGATATGTGCTGAAATATGTGGG
>LGRX02021918.1:9726-33263 GCA_001247695.2 Cymbomonas tetramitiformis
CTCAGCGTGTTGGGTGTGTTGCTTTTGGGCGGCATGCCTGAAGCCGCTCAGCGTGTTGGGTGTGTGGCTTTTGGGCGGCATGCCTGAAGCCGCTCAGCGTGTTGGGTGTGTTGCTTTTGGGCGGCGTGCCTGAAGCCGCTCAGCGTGTTGGGTGTGTTGCTTTTGGGCGGCATGCCTGAAGCCGCTCAGCGTGTTGGGTGTGTGGCTTTTGGGCGGCATGCCTGAAGCCGCTCAGCGTGTTGGGTGTGTTGCTTTTGGGCGGCGTGCCTGAAGCCGCTCAGCGTGTTGGGTCTGTTGCTTTTGGGTGCTTTGAAGTGAAATAAAATCCTGATTATTATACCTGTCTGCTTGATCTTCTCTAGGTCAGGTTGTTTTACATGTCCTGATAAAAGGGTATGCGGTGTAGATTTTTGAGGCGACCAAGAAATACACGCTTGAATATCTTGTCACTTGGGACGCGAGATATCTCCGGTATTTCCTAGTGAACCCTTTGCCCTCAGAACGACAATCGTAGGATTATAGGGCCTTAACTTCCATGAACTTCAATTGTTGGTTCCCCACGTGCGTTGATTCCATAGCGCTTCGTCATCTCAGACAATTGCGATGAAGTGAACCTCCGTATTCTTGTTTGAATTATCCAAAAGCTCGCACATAGACCACAGTGAACACAGGGCTTGCTGTTTCCCAGGAGAGGCAAGTTGCTGACGAACTTTGCGCAAGAGTACGCGATGATGCACGGCCTCCAACTTAGCAGCAAGCACTGTGGTTTCAAACGCACCCATCAGGTAATTAATTTTACATTTTCCCTGTTCTCGCAAATGCTGTATGCGAGTGCATTATAAGTGCTTAGCTGTCAAATGAAATGTCTCGCTTGCATCGGAAAAGTAAAAGCAGAAAATGGTTGAAGTGCCGTGGCTAATTGTTGCACTCTTGTTGCTTTGTGGTATCATCCGATATTTGTCCTGACTACGTTTCCTTCGTATGGCAGTTGATTGAGGCAATGCCGGGACTGGTGACGCTACAAAAAAATTCACGAAACACCCGACTCTCTCGTATTTACATGGCTCCCGAAGTAGAGAGGCTATGCATAAGAGAACAAAGGGAATGAGGGAGCGATGGTGCCGGCAATCTTGACCACACTTTTCCTCAAGATGATATGGCAAAGTTGATTAATTTGGGCAAACGTTTATTCAGCTTGTGCATGCCGTACAGAGACCGCGCGGTGAGTTTCGTGGGTGCTTAAGCTGTTGGCTAAGATGATGGAACGTTCATTTATGGTGGAGAACTTCAAGTTTTCGCTACTAAACACTGGGCGGGCCTTGTTGCTTTACGGCAATATCAGATCTCAGCTGTAAATCGCATGTGCTATCGTCAATCGTTTTCTCCAGGGGCTGATCAAGCTCGGGAAAACGGAGAGCAGAGACCGAGCAAGAGTTGTCTCCTGAAGCTGCACCAGATAACACTGTGGATCTTCACTTCTTCCAAGTTTGAACAAGCCGAAGCTTCACGGCTTCCAACTAGGTGTCGTAGACGTAAAGCATTTCGCCATTATGGTGTAGCAAACCGCTGTGAATGTGCATATGTCATTCACAAGTGCCTGGTACTCTCTCTCGTAACTGCAGTTCGTATTGGGTGGTCTGAAGTTTCGTTGCACATTGGATGCAAGAATAGTTGGCGTACAATCAAGTTCGGGTGCCTACATGTGTTAGTAATTTGACCTACAGCGATTCCCATCTTGAGAAGGTGAGCTGCGCACCTCCACAGTCATAGTCACCACTTGCATGCAAGTTGCTGAGAGAATCTACTTGTCGCAATAAGTATCACTAAATGCTGTTTATGCTTCAAACTCAAATTCCAAGACTGACGTGCCACATTTGAATGGTGTGCATGGTTACCTTGATGGCATCATAATTGCGGGTAAATATCATATGTAAAGATAACGGCCAGTTCTGTAAATCGGCGAGGAGCTCTCTTTCGTCTAGTGACAACAAACATCGAGGCCGCATAGCAGTACACTTGAGGCGGAACAAGGCGAAGGCCTTAACATGAACAACATAGCGCTAGAAGTCGTGCGAGGCGTGCTATTGTTATTAGCCCCGTGAAGCCGTCGTAGCAAAGACGGATGAAGCACGCACGATCGACATGTGAACAAGGCCTAGTAGAGCGGGCCCTGGTCATGGCTCATAAGATATCAACGAGTCAGGTTCCGGATGGTTGGACTCGCGAGCTGATGATGAGTGTTGGTGGTGTCTGCGGAGAGAGCCGTCGAATGATGTATGATTAGGCATATCTTGCAGATTCTTTCGCCGAACGCCACTGAGTCGTCCACTGTATGCTTTTATGGTAAATGTTTTAGTGGTTACCTTGCAATAATATTAGTACACATGCATCACCCGAGACTGAGGTCAGTGAGGAAGTCAAAGTTAAGGACTCGCAGTTCTTTTGGGACTCGAGCATATCCGTACCCGTAGTATCCGTTACCTTAGCCGCCTCCGCAGTCGCCTGAGTCAAAGAAGAAGTCAGCGAGGTTGTCTAGCTGTTCGTCTCCGACTCCTGTGTCACCGTTGACCTTACCGCAGAGTCGCCGATAACGTTGCAATCCGTATCCGTATCGGTAATCGAGGTCAAAGAGGTCTCTGCTACCGGCATGCATATGCGTGTGGCGTGAGCCATCTGTCAAGCCGAAGCCATCTGTCCTCCCCGCTGCCCCCACCTCCCCGTTGCGCGTTGAGAGGGTAGTTGGATGCATTGAGAATGAGAGGGCTTCGCCAGCTATCATATGGCCTATGCCATCTGTCCTCCCCGCTGCCCCCACCTCCCCCTGGTCAGGGTGCGGAGTCGAAGCGGGATTCTCACCATGACGGCGTTTCCGCCAGTCACTCACATCGGAGCGTGAGAACTGAGGGGGTGGACGAAGATGATGTGCCAGAGGTGGATGATGAGGTTCCAGAGTTGCGCGGCTTTCGCGCTCAGGGGCCTCTTCCATTTCTCGCAACACCGTTGAGGAAGGCGTCCTGACGTAGGTCGCTGGTCTGGCAGAAGCAGCTCCAGCTGGAGCAGCAGGCTGGGACGCGGTCTCGCGGAAGGGTGTTGGCAGCTGTCCGTGAGGGGATGTCATATCACAGTCGCCCCCCACGAGGTGTGCGGGGTACTCATTCTTGATGCAGAAGATGGGCTCCTCCGCCGAGGCGATGGTGGACTCTGATCTTGGCTCCGCGGTGGGCTCCTCCAACGAGGCGGGGGAGGACTCTTGTCGCGGGCCCGGGGCGGGCTCATTCGGCCAGACGAAGGCGTACTCGCGCTGATATGACGCTTCGGTGTCGCCATCATATTCAGCCCTGCACCAGGTTGAGGAATTTTCAGCAGCCGTGGTGACATCACACCCGCATGGCGCTGGGGCGCGGAGGAGGAATATTCCTAGGCACAGTGACCGCTTCTTCCTTGGGAGGCGTCTCAAAGGTCGGTCCAGATTCCAGAGGTGTCACTTGGCTGCGAAACTCAGTTGCAGTGGCTGAAAGAGCTGACCTATTTTTGGGTATGTGGAAGTCAGGCTCACCTGCAGCGGTCGCTGCCGTCTGTGGCTGGCCATGCAAAGGTGCCTTGCAGCAGTATATCCGGGAGTGCGGGCCCTACGTACGACAAAAGATTTTGTACCTCCAAAAATATGTCATTGCCCCTGCCCGTATTTATACCTCACACAGATCTCGTATAATTCCATCGAGGGAATCTTTGGAGGTGACCACTTCATTTTTGTGCTAGGACAACATGCAGTGTCATGCGCGGATGACTTAGCAGTGTCATACATTCCAGCAGTGTCACGCGCGCCTTACAGTATCAGTTCCCGAGACCTCTGTCGACGAAAGGACCCCCCTTTGTGGGAGTACACAGTACTAATGTACTGTGTAATAATGTGTCATACTAAAATACTGACACGCCATGCTGCATGATAATGTAGTAGAAGCATATGGTAGGTTCATGAGACTTGACCATGCTGAGTAGGATTACCTCAGAGAGCTGACTGAATAATCAATGGCCAAGGCCAAAGAAACAATTGAATTTTCTAAAGTAATACAGCCGCATGGCAAAATTTAATATAACCTAATTCTTACTGCAAGTATATGCTTTAAGTCTGGACACAGATCCTAAGAACCGACAAGGCTTGGTTAGACCTATATAGTGCATAATACAAAACCTTGCGCTATATATGATTCATAAGTAGTTTCGCAGTCACTGTTAAGTATGAGGGTTACAGATGCCTCCTACAAAATGGTATCAGAACTGAACAAAAAGAGAGGGTTCGATCCCCCGACCTCTCGATTGCTAGCTGAGCGCTCTAACCACTGAGCTACCTCGGCAACTGTATTTAGGGTTTAGGGTTTAGTACCTAAAATTCCTTATATGTGCCTTACAACTTTTATATAGGCCCCAAAGAAGTTATGTGATAGTCTGTGTTACTATTGAGGTCCAGGAATGGCCTCCATTTTCATTTTGGTACATGCTACATAGCCTGCAGGTGTGCGTGTAAGCTTTCAACCTTTTGTTTCGTTTTAGCCATAAACCTCACATCTTCAATCCAATCAATGTTTTAGTCTCTGAATTGCCTGGCAGAGAGCCTCGGCACGAGCCTCAGATGCAACCTGGCCAGTCGTGAAATTACAGGATCCAATTGTTAATGCTTTAAATACAAGATTGTAGTTTTCTTGTTAACACGTCATGCTAAAAATACAAGTGCCTATGGGGCATACTACTATGTAGCCTCAGTCTTGCATGGCTGCTACATTCGGAGAATAGACCACCTCCGAGGCATGGTCCTAGCCATCGGCATAAGTGTTATCATCATAAATAGCAGAATCCATCTGAACCTTTTTCCAGAGGAACTCCAGTATTATGAAGGCATGCATAATATGAATGGCATAAGTCATATACAGCACGAAGTCCAAGATAGAATACCCATATATTAAAGCAAAAATGGCGACAGAATAATCGTACCACAATAATCCTAACGGGCTTGCCTTGATCACTAAATCCTATCGACTAACCTTTGGTGCTTGCCCAATGATGGGAAGATGCCTTGTTCACATCAAGGAGAAAACATGTTGCTTAAAAAACCTGTGTGCTATTAGCTTCAATCTCTTCTTGGACAAGCCTCTCAATTTTCCGTGTTAACTCGTCATTTTGGAATTTGGTGTGAACTGTGTTTCCCTGCTCAGAAAACATATGTCAGTTATAGCCCAGCTGATTCAAGTGGCTGGGTATGTTTTAACCGAGCCAATATAAAGGCCATGTGGACCCAACATGGTACTTTGCACCAAACGAAAGGTACGAGCATGCCGCATGGTTGCGAGAGGCCAATAACACCCGCATAATCGAAGCCGGCCATGCAACCATGTCCGACCATGCGACCTGTGCAATGTTGGGCGCACACCTCAGCATCTGTGAAGATGAACTCCTCAATTGGCAGTGCCAGACGTGAGGTGCTGCTCACCATTGCGCCCTCCCACTGATCCACATCTTGGAGCCTGGGCGCTTCCAGTTTTACTTCAATACCTGTTCGATAGGTTCCACCGAAGTCATCGCAGTTCTATTTTTTGTCGGAAGCAGTGCAAAGTGCATTTCTCAAGTAGTTTCATGGGTGGCCGTGCACTAAGTTCCAATAGTGACAAACTGGAATGCTTACTCAATTCGCGCGAGATCGGCACTGGCACATATTTGGAAGGGCGCAGCATTGGCACCAAAAGCTTCCCGCAGAGTCCCACCCTCGGATCCACATATGCTGAACTTCAAGACGCGATAGGCGATCCCGTAACATGAAAAAACATACCTTCTCTTTCACAAACTTGGAGCATTAACAGTCGCACTGTACCCTCCTGCATCAGTTGCTACATTTTCAGTCGAAACGCGTAAAATGAGACCCTGCCTCAAGCGATCGCTGAAACAGCCTAGGAGCGCAATCTGAGCCTAAAATCTGTCCGATTTCAGTGAGAGTGACTGCGCCTCGTACCAGGATGCCATCCCCTGCAGTAACCAGGGCTCCCTCCTTGGTGACCGCGAAAAAGTTGCTACTCATCCCTGAGACCGTCAAAATCAGCCCCCGCTTCACTAATCTTGTGGTCCATATGAGCACCCCAAACATCCTCGCAACACATAGCACGGAATCCATCATCCATGTAAGTCACACATCTGTCCCGTGTGGCCAAGCTCACCAACCATACCCTTGGTGTCGATCACACGGCCGTCGCAGGCGACACTGGCTTCCCTGGCCTGCGCCTTGAGCTGCAGGTAACAGCCTATGCGAAGCTCGCAAGCATGGATGTCTGAGGAAGAGTGAGATGGCAGCGCAACGTGCAAGCTTGAACGGATGAAACACACAGGAACCGACGCACCCGGTGGGCAAAGTACGGCGCATAGCAGCGGAAAAGCGCACCCTCCAGAATGTGTCCGTCAGGTTCCACGAGAAGCACTTCGTTCACGTCCTTCGGCTTCTCGTCCTCGAGAGACTTGCGCTGCCTGGCAACTCACCGCGCCGCACACGAACCAGTCTCTGACCTCATGTCATACAGGCAGTCGCAGGTTCACCGCGAAAAAGTGCTCGAGGACTGCGAAGTGCTGACCCACTCACAGGGCCTTTTACACTATGTGTGACAAAGAGAAGCAAAAGGATATGCGATTCGCTCTTGCCATAAAGTGACCTCACTGCCGAGCAGAGTGTTCGCGCGTTGTGTTGGTATGCACGGAAAGGAGTCTACACAGGGGCAATCTGTACACTTTTCCCGGGGTTACTGTTGCACCATCCGGCATGAAAGTGATGCACGTCTTTCATGCTGTTATAAAGGCGGTCACATTACGCGCGAAGGGACGGTGAGAAATGGTCCTCACAGCGGAGGAATACCTGACCCAATCCGAGTCCTTAGCTGCGGCATTCGAACGTGGAGCACCCCGTACGACGACTTTCACGGGGGGCAGTGGGCGATCGGGCAACGGACAGAAATGAGAGAAGATCCGGTAGCCCTGCCGTTGTTCCGAGACACCCCGAAGTCAAGAGAAGAAAAACGCAAAGCAGGGTGGAAACGAATCAGGGGCGATAATAAAAAGTCAAGATGTCGACCAACATACGTCCGTGTGCATCCTATAAAACTGCGCCCAGCTGCAGAGAGCTTCTATTCCTGAGTTCGGTAAGGCAATGCGAGACGGTGGGGTCTCACGTGAGCGTCCCAACTGATGAGGACCGTGATTTTGATCTCGCCTGCAAGGTGCCAGCTCCACAGCTGTTAGAGCCGGTGTACAAGCACAGTTGCGCGCAGCAGGCTTGCAGACTATCAAGAAGCAGAGAATGGCTTTTGTGAGCCTTAAAGTTGAGGGCGTGCATGACTTTTGATAGAGACGAGACGTAGCAATTATAATAAGTATAGCAAGCCGCGGCTGCGTTATTTTCGCGAGCGATCAATATGTGGCTGGTGAACAGCCATGCGAGGATAGAGTGTTTATCGACTTGTGGGTATCTGAAGATTGCACCTGGTATGGTATATTCCTTCTTCGCCGCCTTCAAAGATGCAATCAAGGCAGGCCTCAAGCTGTCCTCCTGATACAGGGCACATACGCTTTTGAAAGTGTTCTCCACAACCGTTGTGCTGTGGAATGCATAGATATTAGGAGCCGTACCCGCGTGAGCTCTGTTATCTTTTCTTCACTGGGATAGGGCTTCCCTTGAGTTGCAGCCTTGTCAGCTTCCAGCATCAACGTTATTGACTTGACTGCACGACAAAGGTGCTAGTATCAGAGCACCATAAGCAAGTATAGAAACGCATTTAAGCTCTCAACAAGCAGCAGAGATGGCGGCGGCACGCACCTAAACGGCTGACGTGTGCTTCAAACTCGAAGATGGCATCAACACCAACCGTTCTGGCGGTAGTATAGGCACCTTGCGATATCGCATCCGCTTTCCTCAGTATGACATTCGCGTGTTTGGGACTGCGAGACTATCTTCACCCGCTGCCAACAGACCAACTGTCGTAGGACTTGCGCTTTGAGATTCTCTCTAAAAAAGACTGTCGTATGATCTGAGCATTGAGATTCTCTCTCAGACAGACTGTCGTATGATTTGAGCTTGTAAGTGGTCTCTCTTTAAACCAATGTCGCGCGTTTGGGGCTTTGATATTCCCGCTGAAACTTTTCTCGCGGTTGCGTGCAGCAACTGCCCAAACAGAGAACAACTTGAAAGCTCGCATGCAAACACGAGGAGTGTGTGAGGCGTGCTTCAATCCCTTCAGTCTGCGAATATTTCTAACGGAAAACTTGCAATAGATAAGAGGCATACCGCGAGGAGCACTGCTTAGCCAGTCCCCTGAGGACAGGGAGCATGCGATAGGTGTTTCATTTTCTACGAGAACAACCTGCATATCCTTCTTCACTTCAACCGGCGGAGATTCTGACGCAGCTGAAGACAAGCACACGCAAGGGCTGGTAATAATGGATGACCTAAACGAATCGTGAGCAGACTTTTGGTACTGCAGTGACGGGTACTGTTGTGAAATTCGATGCCTAGGCGTAAAAGTTGGGGATCGTGTTGTAAAGGTTCGAAAAGAACGAAATGCAGGGTGTAGCTGAGCGGGTGTCCCGACTCGTAGACCAAAACTGAAGCTCATTAAGATTTTGAGTAAGGTGTGGAGCGATTCTGTAAAATCTACGCTCTCCGTGTGCAATTCGATGCTTACACTTGAAGATAGCCTCAAGCCTGGATTCGGTGTATGAACAGTCGAGTGATTGATTGTACTTGAGCGTGACACAAACTTCGCTGTGTGGGCACACGCTTACGACAGACAGTTGAACAGTATCCCTTTCCGCAGGCGATTAGCGTGGGGGGACGGATGAGTCACTGTTTGTGTTAACTCAAACTGTGACACGTACGCCCTTTCGTTTGCACTCGACTGTCGTGTGACACGACGACGATTTGCTATAAACATCTTGCCCAGGAAGAATGCATTTCTATAAATATCAATAACGACGACGAGTCACGAGTGTAGCCTGTCGTTATTGGTAATTATAGAAATGCAGCCTGTCGTGTGAACGTGTCAGACGAGAGCTCAGTCGAGAGTGCACGTGTCAACGTGCCATTCGCAATAGTTTTCGAAGTGCCTGTTCTGTCTTCTGTCTTCTGAGTTCTCCGACGTCTTCAACTTCTGTCGTGCCCCCCCGCCCCGCCCATACTGATACTCGTGAAGGTATCGAGCAGATGAGATCCGCCTAGCAGTATTTGAGTTGCCATAAAACGCGACCCGACGACGAGTTGCCATACTCAACGTTCGGTGATCGCTAAGGCCGTTCAAACCGCATTGTATACATTCCGGTGGCCGAATTCAACTTTTTCAGATGGAAATTTCCTCGTGGCTATCGATGTGACTCAATTATGGTCTCGAAAATGGATTTCGACCCGCGTCCGATCAAAAGTTATGGACGGGCAAAGTTTGGCGGCCTCAGGCGTTGTGTCGCGAACTTATGCACGAAGCGTCCACACAAAGCACAACCCTCTAGCCCTACTACTAGACAGTCTTACTTATTGTCAGTGCCTATACAACACTAGCTCGACTTTGCATATGTTTCCTTATATGACTGCACAGTTATCTTGCTACTGTAACTATACAAAATCTCAAAATTTTTGATATCTCTTTATCTCTTCTCACCACTTGTGCAAGCTCTTTTTCTCAACATGAAAAAGACTGTTAATTACAGTTCTGACGCAGTCGCACAAGGACAAGTCCACAAATGTATATCTTTACAAGCATAAGAATACTGTATCTCACTAATTATCTCATAACACTGCTGTTTTCGCGGTCTTAAGCGAGTCCTGGCTATTCTCGGAATCACTGTTACGAAGGCAAAACAAAAATGAGCGTCTGGCTCACCCCACACCGCCGCCCTACTTATTCTCGCTATCTCCAAACAAGTGTAACACCCATCCGTATTTCCGTATCTCGTCACTGTCATAACTCCTCGCGCGTATCGTACTGCGCGTGTCATACGTTCGTCACAGAGACTGCTACAGCAAGTGTCACAACCCGGCTGAGGTACACGATAAGCCGTGGTTTGTGACAGCTGTCGCGAACTTATGCACGAAACGTCCACACAAAGCACAACCCTCTAGCCCTACTACTAGACAGTCTTACTTATTGTCAGTGCCTATACAACACTAGCTCGACTTTGCATATGTTTCCTTATATGACTGCACAGTTATCTTGCTACTGTAGCTATACAAAATCTCAAAATTTTTGATATCTCTTTATCTCTTCTCACCACTTGTGCAAGCTCTTTTTCTCAACATCCCCCATCTGTAGCTGCCACTGGTAGCACAGACATTAGACAAGAGCTTGCTCAGCATCTTCTGTCGTAACGCCATCCATTGCGAACTTGCCCATGCTGAAGGTAAACATACCCACTCCAGAAGCCTCTCCTCCTCTCAACATCCTGGCTCTTGTCAAAGGGTTGCGAAACACCATGACCCACATGCATCTTCTGCCAATAGGTCCATGCTCTAAATGTCCAATCACATGTAAACGTCCAGCGTGACACAGCTTACGAAAGTATTGTGCCCTGCTTTCTGTCATATCTGTCATGTAGTGCGATGGCACATGAATACAAGCCACCACTCGGCTGGCCAGTACTGCCAACGGCAACGCAATATCCAGCACTGCGAACCAGGGTGAAGTTACCACTGCGTCACACACCCCATACTTCTCCTTCCAGGCTCGATAATTGCCCGGTTGTAAAGCATTAAGGGCTTCGTGCCACTTCAACTGCGGATTCCAATCATTATTCATAACCTTCAGATGAGGCCACTCCAGTGACATAACCTTGCCAATGACACCTGTGCCAGCCCAAGGATCCCATACCTGTGTGATCTTCTCCCAAGTCACCTCGTGCGCCAAACGTCTGACCTCCTGAGGAACTGTCATCACCAACTCTAAGCCCCAATCCAGTTGACTGGCAATCTTCACCTGAGCTCTGCTCAGTTGTGTGACATCTCCTCTCTTCTGCACTTCCTCGGGGCTCATGGCCTGCACCGTGGACGTCTTGCGGAGACTTCTCGCGCGAGCGTGCTGCTCTGCACACTTCCTGCTCAAGATGGTGCGATGGCCCTCATGCCAGAATCCTGGCATCACTTCTGTGATCACTCTGCTGAGCTCCCCCTGGTTTCCCCAGGCCACTCTGTCAGGAAGATCCCCCATGCCCCCTTCTCTTCTGAGCATCTGCCGCGAGGTCAGCGCCTGCCATGGGTCTTCACGTCCCGGCCTTACTGCACGATGCGGACCCACGTCTGCAGGCAACAATACCACATCTGATCCCAGCTTCTCTCTCAACTGCAGCTCCATGGCCGCCATCTTGTCAACGATTGACGCGCTCACCTCGGCGGCAGCTGCCACCACAGTCCCACCTAAGCACTTGGGACATTGCCAGTCCCCTTCAGGTACTCCATCCAGCGCCGGATTCAGACACCACGTGTGATAACCACGGTTACAGGTGTCACACAGCAACATGGCTGCCTCCCCATCTGTCCGCATACACACTTCACACGCGAGATGCTTGCTGGGAATGGCTGCACTGCAGTCGTACTGGTCTTTCACTTGTAAGTGACATGGCGCAATACTTTGCACTGTACTCTTCTCCCGCAGCTTCGTGCTGTCCTCCAACACTACCACTCCATCTCTTTGCACCTTGACTATCTTCAGGATGGCTGACTTGGTGGCCACCTCCATGCCAGAGCGCGGTTGTTGTCGTATATATACGAAATCGCCTGCCTTGAACTGGTGCGGCTTCGGCTCGTAACTGCCACTCCTCCTGTGCTCGTACCGTAAAGTGTCGCGGTGCTGAGCGATCTCCAGGTTGCACCCTGCATGTACCATGAGCCTCTTCACGATGGCGGCTCGCTGTAACAGATCATCAGCCAGTGTCTTCTCCTCCTGCTTCCCAAAGTCCAACTCGGGTCGAGCACGAAGATCCGGTGGCACCGTGGCTTCCTGAGCGAACAGCAAGGTGAATGGCGCCACTCCAGTGGACTGCTGCCTAGCTGCGTTGTAGCTGAGTACGAGTGACCAGAGCATCTCATCCCACTCGAAGTCCAGGCCCTTGTCGAGGGCCATCTTCTTGAAGCAAAACTTGAGGGTGCGTACCACCCGTTCGGTTAAGCCATTGCTCTCTGGGGAACTCGGTGAAGTCACTCTCCGGTCAATGAGACACTGCTCGCATAGAGCAGAGAACTCACCTTCAAACTCTGTGCCCCCATCCACCAAACATTCTGCAGGCGCCCCAAACACGGATAGGACATGATAGCGAAATGCGTTGGCGATGGTGGCGGCCTCCTTGTCGGGGATTGGAACGCACACGACGAATCGCGTGTAGTGCTCAATCATGACCAAGACGCGTTGGTTCCCAGCCTTCGTGATGCGTTTCGTGGGCCACGCTAAATCCAGGGACCAGCGATACATGAAGGACTTGATCTCCAGCGGCGTGAGATTCGCCTCCTCCCGTGCATAGTGCGTCTTCACCCTCTGGCAAGTCTGGCACTGAGTGACCACTGCTTGCACATCCTGTTTCATGCCTGCCCAATAATGGCGTTGCCACAACAGGTTCAATGTCCGCCTGATGCCCCAATGGCCAGTCCTCTCATGGTACTCACGCACCAACTGAATCCTGTCACAGGGCTTGGGCACCAGCAACTCCTTACCACTGACGGTGACCATGTATAACTCGCCCATGAGCTCGTCCCAACGGTGACGCGCTGCCCTCTTCCTTACCCTGTGATATTCCTCCTTGGGCACCTCCACTCTTCCTCCTGTCTTGATCCACGCGAGGCATAGCTCGTCCTCGTGTATATCGGGGTATCTTTCTCGGAATGACTCCTGGTTGGTTACGCTGGCTAGCATGGCAACCATTCTCGTAGTGTCGGGCAGCTTAGGCAGCCTCATCTCTTTCTCCTTTGTCACTGGTGCCCATTCTGGGGCTGAGCTTGTCTCTGCTGGCTTGTCTCCAGGTCTTGAAAAGGCCTGCCGGTGACGTGCCTCGTAGCCCGCGAGCTTCATGGAGGCCATCTTCCACTGCCTGCGGCGTGGAACAGCGTCGGCGGTGCCTAGCCCCTGTGTACCTTTCTGTCCTTGGCTGCACATGCGTTGCAGTCGTTCTTCCCAGTCCTGATGGCTGAGGCGTCGCGCGACTTGCTGGGTGTAGCCGCTGGAACTGGTGATCCACTCTGCTAGTTGGGCTCGCACCGGCTCAGCCGTGTCCTCGGAGGTGGCAGCCACCTTGGTGGCTTTCGCGATGGGGATGGCAACTAGCGTGCCATGTTCCTCCTCCTCACTCTCCTCACTCTTCGGCAGTTTGGTCGTGCTGACCTCGGCAACCGCATACAATAGCTCCATTGCTCTTCGGTCCATAGCAAGGCCAAGCACTCCTGCCAATTCTTCGTCTTTCATGCCATGTGCCGCGCGCAGCTCACCTGCGCTGTACCCCATGGCCACTGCCTTCTCGTCCAGGTTGACCTCTCTGGTCTCCCCCACTTCATCATCATCTCCCTTCCTCACCACTGTGCCTGCGCGAGGCGCGCGAAATGCACGAGAGTTTTGTGTCGCCAAGATGGTTGGCAATACTCTCATAGGCTCCCCTACAACGTTGGCGGTGTAGTGAGGCTTCCTGTCTCCTGTGACGACCCTGCGCGGCTTCCAGCCTCGCTGCAGAATATCGCGCACGTATCTGTCTGGTGGTCTGTCCACCCGCTCCATCACCAGATTGAACTGCTGATTTTGGAACAGATTGCTCCAATATGCTCGTAGACGATGCGCGTATGATCCCGCGCGCGCCGCGTCAAAGGACACCGGCTGGCCCACCACGCTGTTGATGATGGGGAACACCTCTTTTCTGATCTTCGAGTTCTCCCTGTGTGACAGCGGAGAAACGTTTTCCAGCACGTATGCTGGCGGTCTCTGAGGCTGCAGCTGTTGCAGCGTGGAGAGGACTCGCACTGCCTGGTAGAACAGTCTGCTGTGCCTGCCCTCCAGACCAGCCAGCTTGCCAGCTGGTGACAGGTCCTGGCATGGATATCCACACACCATGACCCACTGCTCTCCACTCAATGCCCCTGCATGTACAAGGTCAATGAGGCTGGTGTCTTCGATGTTGCTGGGCAGTTGCTCCAAGTGGGCTGCCTCGGCACGGAACAAGTCAGGATGACGGCGGCTGAGCGCCATGCACCTGGCCCTGGCTACCGTCTGGCTGGACTTCGAGATGTCCTGGTAGAGGTACTTGTTAACCTTAACTCCGCAGCGCAAGAGCATCTCTAGTCCAGCACACAGGCCCCCACACGGCTCATAGCAGACCACGCCCTCTTCTCTGGCTTCCCGGAAGAAGCTCTTGTCAATCACTCTCGTGTCGATCTTCTTCGGCACTTTGAGCTTACCACCCTCCATGGTCTCGTCGCCGTATATCGCTGGTGAGCCTCCGGAATGCATACCCCTGATCGGCCGTACCTGGCTGAGGGCATCCCAGGCGACCCGAGTCAACCTGCCCGAGCACCTGGCCACTTCCGGGTGGTCAGTGTCAAACATGACCCCCTTGTTACACACCAGCTCTTCTTGGTAGTGCACATCAAACAGTCGATGGACTGCACTGGTCCCCAGCTGCTCCCTGACCATGTTCTCGCAGTAGTTGGCCACCTGAGCTTCTGGGCTTACTTCGGGGCCAAGTGGTGGCTCCCTGGTTACTTCCAAGCAAATGACGTCTGTGAAGCAGCGCGTTGGCCTCTCGGCACGCCCCGCTTCCCTGGCTCGGTCCCCTTCACGATCCAAGCGGGCACCAGTCTCGTCTGCGGTGCTGGGCAGTGGGTACCTGGATGGCACATCCGCGTTCTCATTCCTCGGACCTGGTCGGTACTGGACCGTGAACTCAAACTCCTGGAGGCTGATGGCCCAGCGTAGGTGTTGACCTTGTAGGTCCCCCTTCTCCATGAGTGTTGTGAGCGGCGAATGGTCGGTGATCAGCGTGAAGTGGATCCCGTGCAGGTACTGTCGTAATGTGCGGACGGCCCACACCACCGCCAGCATCTCACCCTGGAAGCTCGCGTACTGTCTCTCGGTTTTCGACAGCGAGCGGCTGATGACCACACAGATGTGCTCTACGCCATTCTCGTCCTTCTGTCCCAGCACTGCGCCAATGCCATGGTTGCTCCAGTCTGTGTAGAGGAAGATGGGCTTGCTGTAATCAATGGGCTTCAGACATCTCCCCGAACACAGGGCATCCTTCAATGCTTGCAATGCCTGGTCCTGATCCTTCCCCCAAGCTTCCTTGACATCCAACACTTCCTTTCTGAGCAGGTCGTTCAATGGTCGTGCCATCTTTGAGTAATTGGGTCCCATGGGTTCCCCCACCAGACCTTTGTAATAGTTCATGAGTCCAAGGATGGAGCGTACTCCAGTTTTATCCTCGGGCTTGGGCAGCTCTTGGATGGCCTTGCACTTGATGTCCTGCGCGCCAATGGTGTTATAGCCGATGCGGTAGCCCAAGAAGTCCACCGTGGCTGACCCGAAGGTCGACTTGCCCGAATGCAGACGTATCCCTGCATCCCCCAAAGTGCGAAGCACGGCTTCCACATCCTTGATGTGCTGCTCAGCGGTGTCTGAGTATATGCACACGTCATCGACGTACGCCACCGTGCAGTGTTGCAGGTGACGTAGCTCGTAGTCCATGATCCTGATGAAGGCTGCGGTTGCTCCAGCTGCTCCAAACGGCATGGATGTGTAGCGATAAAGCTGGTTGCCCCACCAGAACGCTGTCTTGTCCCTGTCCTCCTCAGTGGTCATGGGAATCTGGTGGAACGCCTTGGTCGCGTCCAGGGTAGTCTTGAACTTGGCCTTGGCCACGCGCTGGTAGAGCTCTTCTGGACGATGTGGTAACGTGTTATCCTTCAGCGACAACCGGTTCGTGTTCCGGAGGTCGACGCAGAACCTCGTCGAGGTCCACTGTCCAGTGTCGTGATCCTTCTTCCCCGCGACCACCACGTTGCTGGCGTGTCTGCAGTGCTGCGAAGCCGGCTCGATGAAGCCATATTCCAGCAGTTCCTTGCAGTGCAGGTCGATGATCTCCTGCTCTCCCGGGCTGTATTTCCTCGGTCGTTGGTAAGCTACCTTAGTCTCGTCCTTGAAAGGGATGGCGAAGGTCGCATGTGTCGCGCCCCCATGGTAGCCTTTGATGTCCTGCGGCTTGTTGGCGAAGCAGTAGCTGCACCTCCTTACCACGTTGCGCATCTCTTCCCAATTCTCCTCGGTGAACTCGGGATGTCCTCCAAAGGTGGCATTGAGCTCGGTGTCCAGCCACGCGGCCTCGTCCTTGGTGACCCTGGTCGTGCCCCCTGGCTGTAACGTGTCCAGCACCGTGTGCGGAAGCACCTCGTCCTGCTCTGCCACCATAGCCTCCCATCCGGTGTCCCATTGGCGCGAAGACCTCTGGTCTTCCCAGGCGGTCCTGGCAGATCTGGTCGGCGAGCTCGAGCACGATCCCATCGTCAGCACGCCCTGAGACTCCCCCAGGGGCCACAGCAGCCACCCAAGCAGCCACCGCTAGCAGCAGCAAAAGTTTCAAAATTCTGCTGGTACCCACTGGTGTAACTGGAGGGTGAAGGGTCAGTATGCAAGTCAACATCTTCCACCCCCCTTGCATACGGCCCAGGCCTCCTCCCGCAGACACGTAGGCCACCAGCGCCAAGACTGATATCACATAGACACAGCGCGCCACCTGGTAGCAAGCGGCCGTGAACTGCAGGCGCTGCAGTCGAGCGGCAAAGCGCGGCTTCTGCATGCGCCGCGGAACAGCGGCCAGCGTAGCCGGCCCTGCGGCCAAGATCCGCTGGGCGACCACCAGCGCGCGACCCACCTGAGTCTCCAGCGCGGCGAATGTGCCACCATCTTGAATCGAGCCGGAGCATGGCAACCCATGGTGGACAATGTGGGCGCCAACCGTCAAGACGCACCCCAGAGTGCCGACCATGTGTGTGAAGTGCATGGCGAGCATGGCGAGGCAGAACCGTATCAACGGCACGTACCACAGCCCACGCCGAGCGTGATGGAGCCCAGCTACCTCAAGAGCACCCTTGGTCAACAGCAGTAGGTGCCTGGCCAGCTCCAACAGCACCCGCAGAGGCGCCTGTGGATGTGCCCACGGCTCGAGTGGCGTTGCGCGCACGGCCCACAACGCGCGTGCCATGGCTCTGCGGGGCGCTTCAGCGTGGAATGCCCAGCAGGCGACGACCTCACCAAGAAATCTGAATACCTCCATAGCCATCCATACTGCCATCACTGCAAAATGAGGCAGCTGCGGCCAATGCAAGCGCACGAACACCCCCACGAGCAGGAAGCACACCTGAGTGCGCTTCGCCCGCCTATCATCGGCGGGCTGCGTGCCCGGCTTTTCGCCGGGGCTGCTTCTCAGTGACGGGCGCGCCGGGCTGCAGCTGGCCCGGTGCCCCCTTGAAAAGGCCCCAGTGCGCTCTCCCTTCTCCTTTCCTCCCAGATCTCATCATAACTTTGGCGTCTCTGGGGAGCACGCGACGCGCCCATGCCGGCATGCCGACCGCGAGCCGCGTCCTGACGATGAGCGCCTTCCCTGGGGCTCGGAGATCTCCTCCGGCGCTGACCAGCCCGTGGTGAACGCTGCTGTGCGGCACTCTCAGTTGGACTCTGCGGGCGCGCTGCAGGATGGCCTGAAGGTCGAGTGTCGACATGCGCAACGAAGCCATAGGAACGCTCCGGGCTGCTGGGTGCTGTAGAGCTCGGGGTTGATGGCACGTACGAAACGGAGTCCTGCTCTTGCGCAGCTGGAGGTACGGCTTCAGTCTGCTGCGTGCAGACGGAATGTGCCGGGGATCTCAGAATGTCGTTGATTGACTGGTGCTCAGGTCTCTGTGCCATGTTGCACTCCAGGCCCATGGTCGATATCCCGCCGAGAACTCGGCCAGAGTAGGGTGCCGGCGTGGGCGTGGCTCGCGTGCCACCACGTTCATCAAGCCCCGGGCGGTCTGACCCACGCGTGCTTATCCTCGCAGTCGCGCGGGCAGCACGAGGTCGTTCTTCATATTCTCTGATGAGTGCCAAACTGGCAGACAGCCCAACCAGTCTTTCACTGATGACCTCCACGCTGTCTTCATCCTCTGTTAACGGCGACGGTGTTCTGGTGCGACCCGTGTGAGTGCTCACACCCTCAACAGCCGCGAGGTCGGATGAGTATCCTGAGATGCTGCCATCTCCCTCCTCACTTCCTGCATCCCCTCCCTCGATTGGGTCCAGGCACCTCATGAAGTCGTTTCGAAGACGCGCCTGCACCTCTGCCCGACGTGCCTCAGCTAGCAACGCCGGGCCCACCGAGGATGTGAACGCAGACAATGGTTCTCGGTGCATCACCGCCACCTTGTTCCAGGTCTCCCAGCTGCAGCAGTCGAACTTGCGCGTACCTGAGGAGAGGTACTCCAAGGTGAACGCCATGCTGCTGGGTCCCCGCTCAATGTAGTAGCGATTGTCCTCAAAGAGGTAATACACGGCCTTGGACCGGGCGTTGGCACGGGTCTTGAAAACCCGTAGGGTGCCCTGCCGTGGGCCATCGCTCAAATGGTCTCTGGCGATCTCCAAGAGCTGAGTGCGATCAACCAGATGCTCCATATGTTTCTGCAAGGTGCCGAGGAGTCCTCCCGTGCAGCCTTTCGACCGCCCACCCAGAGGCAGAAACTCTTCCCTTCGTCCCACTCCTGCGGAGGAAGCGTACCGGTGCAGTGTCTGGCTGCTGAGTCGTTGCGTGTGCACCCCCTTTCCTCGCTGCGCGAAGGGCTTCCCGAGCTGGAACTCGATCTTGCCCATGAAGCAACGGTACTGGATGAGGAAGACCGTCTGTCCATGCAGCGCCATGAACTCCGAGATCCCTCCCAGATCCAGCCAGTTGGCTTCCCCAGCTGTGTTCTCGCTGCGAGTGGGCGACTCCGGCTCGTAGGTGCCCTGGAACACTGCAGCGTGGTACTCCAACATGGCAGGGTCGAAGACGCCGTTGGGCCAGGTTTGATGCCGTAAACGAAGCGGTGCTGAAGATGGTGGCGGTGCGGAGCCAGATGGCCCTGCCTCATCCCCCCTGACCGTCTTCGACGTCCTGAGGGTCTTGGATGTGCGCACTGGAGGGTTCCTTCTGGCCCCATAAGTGTCCAGCGCGTCCTGTGCTTGCTCCTCTGTCTTGCATGCTCCGAGCATCATTCTCGTGTTGTCCCCCAGATGCAGGTACTCCACGGCGGCAGCGTTCGTGCTAAACACCTCGCCACTGCCTCCTTCCCCATCTGTCACCGGGTAGAACTTCCCCACCTTGTCCGCTGCGTCTGACAGCGTGAGCTGCGGGATCCCATTCACATTCACGCCCTCCACACCAGTCACCTCCATGTCGTACCTCACCTTCAGACGAGCTCGAAGGTCAGCGATGTCCACTCGCTGTACATACTTTAGATGCTGGTACTGCCAACGCTGGTCCTTCTCATAGTAAAAAGGCAGCTGGAACTCGCCAGTCATCTTGCCCATGGGGTTCATGATGGTGACGCCTTCCATGGTGTGACGTACCATGCGCGCCATGAGATCCCATTGGGCGCGAGTGTGCTCGCTGAGTACGCAGAACTGGCGCGCCACCTTGTCCCACATGAGCTTGCCCGTCACGACTCCTGGGTACGTCTGATGGGTGTTGAGGACCTCCTGAACACTCGCCATCGTGTACCTTCCAGCCTCCCGATGGGCACCACAGTCAGGGAGTGGGACCTGGTCGTTGTCCTTCCTGCCGCTCGCCCTCGTGGTCCAGGTCTCTGAGGGTATCTTCGTCTCCTTGTCAACCTTCTGGTCCACCAACGTAAAGTCGGGCCACAGTAGCTCCGTCTCCAGGACGGTCTTGTATTCTCCACAACGCGAGAACTTGACCCGCACAAATCCTGCGTCCACACCACTCCCATCGCCCTCTTCGCAGAGCGCGCACAGACGAGCATAGCCCGTGCGGTCGATGTACAGGCGCTGCTGAGACCAGCTGCTCTCCTTGTCTTGGTAGTCCCACGGGTTCACTGCCATGCCCCCCCATGGCTGTACTCTGGCCAGCTTGAAGGCAGCTTCGCTCTCGGCCTCCTGCGCCAGCGTGAGGTCTGGATAGCGAGGGTCAGACTGAGATGTGGTCAGGCTGGCTGGCGTGCGGGACCCCCTCGCATCTGGCTCTTCAGCACTGGACCACTCGCCTCTGGTCGCCACATTGGCTTCCCGCTGGCTGCGTGATGATGCTTGTAGCATGCCCAGCATCTGGGCTGTCAAGGACGTACCAGGCGGCGGAGGTTCGTACGTCGAGCCCTCGGTGTGTAAGCTGACTCGCCCAGTGAGCTCGACTTGCATCATCGAGCTGGGTCTCAGGAAGCCCGCCTCCACCATGGACTGGCAGCGCGCCTCGAGTCTCTCCTTCTCCTCCGAGTTGAACCTTCTCAGCCTCATCTCCTCCAGCCATGACGCCAGGCTGTCCATCAGCTCGGGGTGGTTTCGCGAGAATGCACAAGGTGCAGGCGCACACCTCTCCCCTGCGAGGGCCAGACGGTCCTCTCCCCTTGCGCCCAGGGACACTGCTTCACGTGGTGGTAGCTCGCAATCATCAAAAGCGGGGGCAAGAGTGCGCGCTGTCGTGGCATCAACGTCGAAGATCTCGGTCGCCAGGCACACTCTCGGGTCTTCATTCCGCTTGCTCCTTGCATCGATGGGCGGCGTCAACTCGATCAATGGCAACGTGACCTTCTCCTTCATACCCAGTGACACCGCGGCCTCAGAAGTAGCAATGCCTCTGTAGAGGTCGATGGTCAACTTGAGGGCGTTCTTCAGGGGTCCAGTGCCCACCAAGAAGTCCCACGTCGTGTCATTGGTGTAGGTGACGAAGGCGTGGAGCCGATGCAGAGTCATGTACGGCGTGCCCGCGGCGAGAACCACATCCACGTAGCAGTACTTCGTGAATTCCGCAGGGCTGCCATCACATCTCGCCACCCTGGCCCCTGTCTCTGCATCAAAGATGGTCAAGCCCAACCTGTTGGCTGTCCTGATTGGGATGATGTTGCAGGTGGCCCCCGTGTCCAGGAGAAGCGCTTTGTACAACATAAGCAAGCCTCCAGAGGCCACCAGCGCCATCCCTTGTGCCAGAGAATCGTTCAGGAGCTTGCATACAGGCTGGACCTGCGCCATGGCAGTGAGCTGTTCCTCTGTAAGACCACTGAGCATCTTCTTCTTCAATAGCTCGTACGCCTTGGTCTCCATGGTCCCTGCGTGCAGCTCGCCCCTCTCGCTGAAGTCTCTCACCCCGTAGCTCTCCTGGACGGTGGCCGCTGCAGCTGTTACATGCACCGTCGTCCTCCCCTTCCTGGGCTGCTCCACCATGTCCTCCGGCATCTCGTCCAGAGGAATTTCTTCTTCGTCACTGTCGTCGCCCGACTCCATGCCCGGGCAGTCGTCATCCTCATCGCTGATGTCCTGGCAGTCTGCTGCTGAGGCTGTCGGCACGGGGAGCTGGTTGTTCTCAGCCAGTTCCACCAAGGTCTCCACACCCCTTGGGGCTGTTATGCGACCTTCTGCTACGAGTCCAGCAGCTAGCTTGCGGAAAGCTGCTCCCAGGCTCTTGATCACGGAGGCCATGAGCTGCACCTTCCTCTGCATCTCGTCCGCCGCAGGCGCCCTGGGCACCTGTGCGTCTGCCTCGTACTCCTCGGGTGTCTTCACTGGGAAGCCCCTCATGCGCTGGGTACTTCCCAGGGCTACTGCTGGAGCCGCCGTGAGTTCAGACTCCGCACTCTTGCACAACGTCTCGGGGAGTGCCCCCAGACCCAAGGTGTTGAGGGCGCTCGAGAGCTCCTCTTCGCCCATCTCCTCGGCCATGGCTGTGAGTAACTCGGTTGGAGGGCCAGACGACACTCCTACCCCTGCGCTGCCATGGTGGTGCGCGCGTGCATCGACGGTGTGAGTCTCCCTCTCCGCGACGTGCGCTGCGACTGGTTCCTCGTCGGAGCCCTCATCCTCGGACAGCACCTGCGACTTTACACTGCCCGCACGACTGGCAGTCTTCCTAGCAGCCACCATGCCCTGGTACTCTGCTTTCAACGCCTCGGGATTGCCAGTGGTGCTCTTCTGCTTGTCCTCCTGTGACTGTTTGGCTCTGTACTTGTCCTTCTCGTCGTTGGACAGCTGCTGCCAGTCCGTCACCAGGATGCCCCAGTCAGAGTTCTTGAAGCGGTTCTTCAGATTGTACATGCGCAGAGCGGCGTTCTCCGCGTCCCACCACTTACTGGAACCAAGCCTGCTTTCGTGGAATCCAGCAGGCATCTTGACGTGTTTATAACCACTCCTGCACTGCTCGGGATCGGACTCATGCCAGCCCCCCCCAAAGCAGCGCAAGCACTTGGGCTTGTCGTTCGTACGCACGCCCTCTGCTGGCGGTGGCGTCTTGTTGTAGGAGGCCTTCTTAGCTCTTTCGGCCACATTCACCTCCTTCTTCATCTTCTTAGAAGGTGATGTATCTACCTTCTTGCTGTTCTCTGGTTCGCCTGACTGTGCCACCTCAGAGGACTCAATCTTCTTGATCGAGTTCTTTATGGCCTTGAGGTCAAGGCCATGCTGTCGCGCCTCCCAGGTGGAGTACTGGCAGCCACATCGTGTGGTGATCTCCTGGAGGAAGGTGAGGATCCAAGACTCTGCATCGCCCTTGAGCTTGTCTTGAACCTCGACGATGGCCTCCAGGTCCTTCCAGGTCACCCGATTGGGTGGCGGGAACTGTGCCCTCAGTTGCTCCTTCACCCGCGTCTGGAAGATCTTGATGCGCAGGTTGTCTACGCAGTCCTCGATGAAGGTACGCAGCTCTTCATCGCTCAACACCTTCCCAGTGTTGAGCTGCATTTCCCTGCGTTGGCACATCTTCATGTAGGTCAGACCATCCTGCCCCACCTCCTGTGGCTTCTGTGTCAACAGATCCACTTTCTCTTGAGTCCCTTTCATCATGAACTTCTTGTCAAGAGCAGCGATGAAGCCCCTGAGCGCGTAGAAGTACTGGGTATCACGGGTGCCATCACGTCCCGTCAAGCCTTTCAGGGAGGTTCCATCAGTCAGATATTCGTCGGAAACCTCCCCTTGGGTGTCTTGGTCCGTCACCGGCCTCGCTATCACCCACGTGGTGCCAGTGTTCATCTCATTGAAAGGGGGCCTAGCGCATGGGATGGTACCCTCGAGTGGGCCATGCTCGCTAGTGTCCTTCAGGACTCGGTCCATGTTGGAGGTCACTACCCCCCCTCTTTCATAGTTCTCGCGCCACCAGCTGAGAGCTTGTGAGTTCTCTCCAGCCAGACACGCAGGGATGATGTCCCACAGATATTCAAAGTCAGGGGGAGTCTCTCTCAGGGTCTTCATCTGAGCTTCGGTGAGAGTGCCAGCCCCGGACCTGAGCCTCTTCCTGACGTTGGCGTTGTGCTGCCGTACGAAATTCTC
>LGRX02021920.1:0-12315 GCA_001247695.2 Cymbomonas tetramitiformis
ACGTATGCGCTCTATAATAATGGTAATAATACGCGCGTCGTCCGTGTAGCTATGCACAAACATATGCGCACCATGCAGAGAGTGCGCATTGTGTCAGTTGTGTGCGGCGACATGACGCGGTGCTGGTGATCGGATATGCTGCAGCCCAAGCGCATACCGCCAACAACATCGCCACGACTGCCATCGACACGGCTGCAGAGGTGTTGCATGAAAGGGAGCTTTGAAGTTCAGATCGTGCTACTTTCGAAGTGACGACTACCACACCGCGCAAACGACCACTGCTGATGGTAGTTGCATCAGATGTAAATGTGGAGGTGACATCTCCACATGGCACTTCGACAACACTATCTAGTTACAAAGAAGTTGGGGAGTATATATCTCATAAACAATGCGAGGCGATCAACGAAATGCACTCCGTGTCGCACGCCGACAAACATCGTATCCGAGGTAGGTCCACGCTCATTACATGCACGCACACATATGTGTTATTAACTTTGATGCTGACTTACCACAGAGGTGACACAGGCGGAGGGCTATGGGGATGCGGCCAGAATTTCACATCATATAGCATGCGTATATCAGAAAGTCCGGGAGGCCGATGCCCCTGATTTATCTCCAGAGCAACGAAGGCATATGCTTGACATCTCCACGTACAATGTGCTGAGCGATCAAAGCAATCAGAGTGCTGTCACGGCATTAGGAGTAGTGAAATTCTCGGCAGCATCGCATCATCAGATGCATCCCGAGAGAGTTAAAAAAGCTAGTATAGCTAGTGACAAAGCAGGGGATTATGTCGGTGCCGCATTATTGTTTGGTATATTGGTCGAGGATACAATGGACAGCACCGGCATGTCATTCTGGAGGCACACTCACAACATTCCAGGAGAGGGGAAGAGTAGAAACGACATGAAAGGTGGTCAGTTCAGCCAACACTTGAAGCGCATGCGTCGACGCGGGGGCGAAGGCTCCAATCAGCAAACCGCAAAGGAGGTCACGGACTCTTCGGACCTCCTACCCGTGAAAGGCCTTGATAATAAGGCTGTCTATGTTCCCATACACAAATTGCCCGAAAATACACAGCTTGATAGCATTCATCATCTTCAATCGAAATACAATGTCAAGGAGCGAGAGGGTGGGCCAGAATCAAATATGCTCCGATGTTGGATTTTTGGGGGCATCGGACTTGGTACTGTCGTCAAGGTGGAGATTCCAGCGGAAGCAAACCTCAAGGTAAGCTCGTGATCATGTGTGTGCTCATGTGTGCTCATGTGTGCTCATGTGTGTAAGTGTACACATTAGTATTCACTCTGGCTTACCACCACGCATTGTGTGTAAGTGTATGCGTGTAGTTGAAGATTGCAAAATACTTAAATGTGTGTGTGTGTGTGCGTGCGTGTGTGCGCGCGTGTGTGTGTGTGTATGGATGAATGCATATTGTTATGTGTTGCGGGCTGTGTGGCTTTAGCATAATTTCTAAATTAAGTATGTGTGTACTTGCTATGTCGTATACTTGTGTAGACTGTGATGTAGCAACTTTTCTAAATTATTTATGCTTGGATTGAGTATGTATACTTGTATATGCTGTGATATATCACAATGTGTATACTTATACTTGGATTTACTAGGTATACTATCTTGCATATGCTGTAATATGTTGTGTCTTTAGTAGCAAATTTCCTAAATTATGTAGGCCTGGATTTACTATGTATACTTGTATAGGCTGCATGGGTGATATAGCATTTTTTTCTAAATTAAGCATGCTTGGATTTTCTCTGTATACTATCTTGTATAGGCTGTATTATGTTGTGTGGCTTTAGCAACTTTTCTACAATAGAAGTGTGATTGGATTTGCTATGTATACTACTTGTATATACAGCTTATATACAAGATAGTATACATAGCAAATCCAAGCATACACAATTTAGTTTATGCAACCTACTACTATACAAATGTACATAGCAAATCCGAGCATGCCTAATTTAGACAAGTTGCTAAAGCCACACAGCCTGCACACAAAGCCTGCACACACACACACCCACACACCCACACACAGCAATATGCATCCATTCATACACATGCCGCACAAGCATGTTCACACGCGTGTGCGCACGCGCGCGCACACACACAACACTGCACAAAAACAAAACAAGGTTGATTACTTAATTATTTTGCTGGGTTTTGATGAAGTCTAGAATCACATTGCCAACAAATATGGATAGAAAATTCTCCGGGGGCAAGTTACCTAATAATGATGCAGTGATGTTCACAATGACAATTATGCCACAGCCTATACATGCACGCATAGCAAATCCGAGCATGCGTAATATATGAAACATGCTAAAACCACACAGGCCGCACCACACATACACACATATATAACAATATGTATCCATCCACGATACAAATGCATGAGCAAGGTCACACACACACACACACGCACACGGCACACTTTTGGAAAAAATAATTTTCATTATGGAGTTTCATTAGTCTTCCAGGGCCATATATATATATATATATATGGTGTTTTTAGAGTGATATAATATGTATATATATGTATATACATATATGTGTGTGTGTGTGTGTGTATGAAATGATCCGGGGGAAAGTTGCATAATAATGATGATGTTATGTTCACAACAATAATAATCAAGATTATTTTGCTCATTCATATTTTTCGTATATTTTTCGAAGCTGCATCGTCATCAACGGCGGTGCCGCAAGTTGCTGCTCGTGGCCGAGGCAAGGGGCGAGGGGGAGTTGCATCATCTGCGGCTGCACAACCACTTGTAGCTCGTGGACGAGGCAAGGGCCGAGGCGAAGCTGCATCGTCATCAACGGCGGTGCCGCAAGTTGCTGCTCGTGGCCGAGGCAAGGGGCGAGGGGGAGTTGCATCATCTGCGGCTGCACAACCACCTGTTGCTCGTGGACGAGGCAAAGGGCCAGGAGAAACTACATCATCTGCAACCACACCGCAAGTTGCTGCTCGTGGCCGAGGCAACGAGAGGAAAGTTTGATCCGCGGCACGAGTATATATTATGCACTTGTAGACCATATCATCGAGAGTAGAGCAAAAGTGGCAACAAGTATGTGACATGGACACACTCGATGTGAACACACAGAGGTCGATTATGTTGTTATGCTAGCGAGGAGCGAGAACATAAAATGTGTTTTATGCTATAAACCCATGGATGTGATATGGGCGATCCAATAACTCACGTCATGGCATCCTGCCATACATAATGCTATGATGAGTAGTAAGCATTTCAACATAGTTTGATATCTTCATTGATGGATAGATTGTGACGAATTCCTCTGATCGCTTGATGAGATGAATATTTTTAAAAATCACCGCTGCACAAATAATAAACGAGTGGCCATCCGCTTCATCCTGTCTGCTCCGATTACGTACGCGTCTACGCGATCGTGTGAATATGGGAAGATCCTAACATGCATAAGTCATAACCACAAAGAACATCAATTCCCTATCCTCTGAGGTTTTCATCACACTCATAATAAAGGGCCCATTGCACGTTCACTTATTGCAACGGCGAAAGCCGCGTGATGCCCGCTTGTAGTACCTCGGACCTCCGCTGCGGGGAGAGCAACGCGGTTATGCTCATGTCGACGCAGCCGATGCAAAATTAACAGGCAATGCATGCAGTGAACAAAATTTCCGGTGGAATGACACCGATCCGCATCCGATGCCAACACGAGGCTGCCGCGAGGGCGACATGCGTATAGAGCATACACAACCCATGTCGTCTCATCTCCACCATCCTCCATCTCGGAGTTGTCACCACCAACATGAAAGTTAGTTCTCAAAAATGCTAGACCGTAGGAATCGCGCCCCATATGAGCGCTATCAAGGTGAAAGTTGCTAAAATGTGGCTAAAACTGCAATTTGAGTCCATTTTGGGACCTTAAACCCCAAATTCGGGTTATTGTACCATGCAACTGACATATGCGGACATCAAATATCGGATTCTCAACATATAAATTGGTTATTCAAAATGCTAGACCGTAGGAATCGCGCCCCATATGAGCGTTATCAAGGTGAAAGTTGCTAAAATGTGGCTAAAACTGCAATTTGAGTCCATTTTGGGACCTTAAACCCCAAATTCGGGTTATTGTACCATGCAACTGACATGTGCGGACATCAAATATCGAATTCTCAACATGAAAATTGGTTCTCAAAAATGCTAGACCGTAGGAATCGCGCCCCATATGGGCGCAATCGAGGTGAAAGTTGCTAAAATGTGGCTAAAACTGCAATTTGAGTCCATTTTGGGACCTTTAAACCCAAATTAGGGTTGTGGTAACATGCAACTGGCATATGTGGACATCAAATATCGGATTCTCAACATGAAAATTGGTTCTCAAAAATGCTAAACTATAGGAATCGTGCACCATATGGGTGAGTACAAAAAACAGTCAATCCATCCCATCTGAGTCGCGGAAGTGGTCATATCAGTTTATTCGGATCCGGCCCAGAGTAGGGCCGGGGAAATTAATTTACTCATACGCCCGATGGGCGTGGTTTTTTCTTTTTCTTTTTTTCTTTTTCTTTCCTTTTTCAGTTTATTCGGATATTGGTATTAGCTAATAAGTGTTCGTTCACATACCAGGAATATCAATATTAGGGCGCTCGGGGCTCGGCGCTCGGCACTCGTTTTCATACAAAACGCGCGCTGCAGGCGCGATTTTTATTTTATTTTATTCATCAGGGCGGATACAGCGTTTGCATGGTCGACCCAGCACAGCCCAAACACCCCACCACCACCACCACCACCACCACCACCACACACACACACACACCCTCCAAACCCAATAACCCTAAAACCCCAAACATGGTGATTTTTTCCCCGGTATAAGACAGTTACCTACCAACTAGTTATCTACAATTTACGAATATTGCGAAGTAACAGCAAGTGCGTTTATCTAGTTTCGTTGAAATGAAATAGCAGTCTCGCTCCAGCTCGCGTATGCCGCAGGGAAAACGTCAAAAATGCACCTGAAAAAGAAAAACGGCGAGCACTCAGCACGCGGAAGTCAGAACATCTCAAAAATCACACAGTTCACCTTCGGCGCACTGCGCCGAAGGTGCTCGCTGATGTCAGAACATCGCGAGGAAAAGGGGAACTCCACAAGCCTAACAAGACACTATGAACAGAGGGACACAAAAGTAGAATGCAGGCCCACCGTTGTCATTCCACGTTCAACACGCTATTCGATGAAATTGACATTAGGGTAGATAATTGACATTAGCTGTTTTTGGCGATATTTAGAAAATATATGTGCTGAAAATGTTAATGTTGAAAATAATTTTGCTCGCAGGCCTCCGCAACGGTAAAATTACAAGACACGTACGAAAATGTTTCCAAGACACGGTGAAGCATGCAATTTATTTTCTGTGCTGTAAATGGTAGCGAGCATGACATACAAAAGAAATGAGCAATTGCCATATCAGATTTCTCTAATAATCGTATTTACATTATGTACATCTATTTCGTGCGTCTTAGTCTGCTGATTCTATTCACATTTCAACATCGCTACCGTCGTCTAGGTCTTTACACCTCTGGTCAGGTCTGGACCGGTCTGGACAGGTCGGCACTTCCTCATTTCCCTCATTTTCGCTATTGTCTTCATCGCCTTCTGTTTCTTCCATTTGCCCGTTATCAATTCGTCTTTTCTTGGCTCTTTGCGCAAGCAGTGCCACTATAAGTTGCCCATACTGTTCTTCTGGGATACAACCTTTTGCTTCGTTAGCTGCGATGTTCCACGCTAGCAATATCTCTGCACTTTTGAAGGGCTCAGTTGACGGCGTATCGGATGCGCATCTGGAAAACGTCATCGCGTTCCGAACGCGTAATCGACTGTTCCCCGTTACCCCCCGTTCCGGAGCGATCGTGTTCTGCATACGACATTTTGCGATCCCCGTTCCTGAATCGCCTGAGAGCGTGCTCATAACGATGGTGATGATCCGCGATCCGCGTTCTCGTTTCGCTTTGGATTGTAACCGTCATCGGAAATCCCGAACGCACTGCACCGTTTCTTCGCGTTCCAGTAATCGATGACATCAGCAGAAATGTCACTGGCGCATACGCTCGGACTGCGCCATGGCGACCTCACCTTGATGGACACAGTATCGTGAGCTCTTGACTTCCCATTTAGTCTTACGTGCGTCTCCGAAGTTTGAAAGCACGGAGCCGAAAACCATACTGCAAACTCTGATTAGATCAGCCTAAATAATTTGATTGTATTGTGTTGCTAGTATAAAATAGTTTCTGATATTTTCGCATACCGTATATTTTCCGCAGGTGGTTGGTCATTGCGTGGTCGCCGCAAGCAAGATGCGTTTGGTGTTTACGTAACCCACACACCCACGCACTTTGTCGCTTGCCCAAAACTATGATTTACCCCATAATTTTCGTGCGAAATTTTGAGAGTAGATCCTGCCGGGGCACCTATTTTCCTTTCGTAATTCACTTACAGTGTTCGCAATTTGAAGTCCATGAGCACGTTTGAAAATGGTCTATGGCAGTTGGTCACACACGGAATGAGCGGACATCATTCCCGCCAGGTGCGCTCACAACCTTTTAGCAAGATCGGAAAGGTGGGACTACCGGTGCACCTTGATTCATTGTGATATCCTGAAGGGCAGGTGAGTTGGTATAGGGACGCTCGACATTTGATGTGGGGCTAGGAGCTCCCACGTTACGTGATGTTTAAGTGATTTTTAAGTACTTGTTTTGTGTGCGTTCTCTGCCTTTAGGCTAGCTAGTTCGAAAAATGCGCTTTCGAATTGAATTCTTCGATAGAATTTTAGAGGTGTGTGTGCCTGTTTGCATGTTTTTACTGGTTTGTGAAAAACTGGGCCTTTTTAGCTTCTAAAAAGGCCCAGTCTAGGTTCGAGTGTCGCAACTCAAAATTGCATAACAACCGCCCCATGGCTCTTGGCGAGGAGGCGGGATATAAATATCCGACGCGCCGATCCCAGTTACCACCCCAATTGCTTTTGGGCTCTGGTGGTGTGGAAACACTGGGAATCTAAGGTATGTGTCCATGCTTTCCGTAGCATGTCTTTTGCAATCATTGCGACTGTTGTGCTAATTGCTGCCTGGTGGTACCGCCGGGTACAGGAATGTCAAGACTGCCAAGCGTGGGGTGTCATCTCGCAGCAAAGTAACATTCAAAATAACCCAGAGGTGGTACGTATCTCGACGAATAGTGTGGCACTACCTTTGGCGCTCTTTTGCTCGCAAGTGTGGTGGCATCATCCTCAGAGCACTGTTTCCTTTGAACTTTGCAACTTGTAGCGCGATTTGCACTTGCATAAGTAGTATAGTGATATAGGTGCTTGTAGCTTTTAAGGTCCGACGATGCGAACTTTTTTTAGATAGACAGATCGCTCAAATGAGGCTGGGAGTGCGTTAGCCTTCGGCACGCCCTGGGGTGAAACCTGACCCAGCCAATTTAAGGTACGCTCTTGTCCTTGTTTGAGTTTTTTATTGCATCGCACTTGGTTTAGTCTTTCTTTTAATTAAGAGAGTCGGGTGTGTGTCGGGATAGTGACGGCAGGGGGCTTTTCACTCGTTCAACGAATCGATGAGGGATAGCCCTGCACAGTTAAACAGGTATATGCCTCGTGACAAGTTGCTCGAATAGTATGCAATTATGATTTTGCTAGACTACTTTGCACTTGAATAAACTTGCTTTCAATTGTCCTGTCGGCACAATTTGCTAGTTAGTATTTCTTGCTAGGTTGTGCATAAACCGTTAACCGGTTTAAACCCGAGGGGGTCATTTCAGGTTTAAACCCAGGTTTAAACCCCCGGAATTCCCCCCCATCGCAGCCGTTGCCATATACGGCGTGTACGCGCCATACGTGACCTAGCGACGCGACGATGCTACCTGGCCGATAAATAAATCCTACGGCTTACACTCCGTTGGTACAATCGTTTGATCGCGTGCACAGAATCTGTTGTCACTTGTATCGTTGTATGGAATAGGAGACGAGACACGAGATAGAGAGCAAGGCTCTATATCGATATTTCCGATAACCGATACTATCGATATATCGTATTTATCGCCGATTTTCGGATTGCAATGTCTAACTATCGATTGTGCAGGTTTTGGTGTTCCATATTTAATTTATAACAAATTACATATAAATGTCCAAGTAATCGATTATTTATCGATTGCGCCGATTATCGATACCGTTTTTTCAGATATCGGATTGTATCGATACCGAAAAACCAAACCGATATAGAGCCCTGATAGAGAGCACGCACGCCGTACGATTACCAAACGGCTACTCGCACGGCTGCCAGGGAGCAGACTGAATTTCAATATGGCGTCTACCCCTGTTGTATGCTTAACAATGAAAAGACAGCATGTACCCTTTGATATGCTTAACAGTGTGAAACTAGACTTAACATTGTGAAACTAGGCTTAACAGTGTGAAACCACAAACCGGTTTAAACCAGAGGGGGTCATTTTAGGTTTAAACCCAGGTTTAAACCTAGGGGGGGTAGGGGTTTATCACAACCCAGATTTCTTGCACAGTCACACGATTTTAGATTTTAATAAGAATCGTGTAATCCTTTGTGCCTGAATCAGCTCGCTGTGGACCCATCGCGATTGAACTGCTGGGTAATAGTTAGGCGAACTGGGCCGGATTCCCTTTAGGTAAAATCCTACCCCACTTAGAGTGGTGGTTTATTTTCTTTTTATCATACTGTTTTGTTTTAATGTATAGACTTATTTTAGAATTATTTTAAGAATTATTTTATTTAGCATAGGTATCAAAATATTACACCTCCTTTGTGGCGTTGCAAAAACGAACTCCCTTGGCCACACATTGGTGACTGCGCCATTGAAGGAACCATTGTGGTCACGCTTTCTACTCTTGTAGAAGAAGGCGCATGCACCCTTGGTCTGTGGGTTTGTTTGGAGCGCCCTTGATCCGCGAGCAACAAGGTATTGGCCTTGTTGTAATGTATGGCATCTTGGGTTTGAGTAGGTCTGACACTCTTGTGTCTGTGACCACTTGTCTCCCGTCGCGCCACAAAGAGGTGTAATATTTTGATGCAAAAATAATTGTCCACATATGTGCTCCCGTGTTTTAGATCTTTTAGGATATGTGTGATTACTATGAAAGTATGGTATGGTATCGCGCACTTTCTGGTCTTACATAAGATCAAGATAAGCATGTTATATTTTCACTATGTTCTTTGAGGTTTTGGAACCAAGCTATTCTCACACTGCATGGGGTGTTGGGTATGGTAAGGCGGAAACTTCAAAGGAGCGGGAATGTGAAGAACGAACGTGCATTAAGTGGCTACTATCCTTAATCCAGATCCTCCCACAAGGATCTAGCGCAAATGGGCATGGCGACGGTGTATGTCATATTTCTTGGCCCGGCATATGCTTTGGGGCAATATTTATGAACCTTTTGAATTATCTATCACATTGGTTTGCTTGAAATGTCGATGGTTTGTCCTTTAATCTTAGCGTGGTTTGGGTGGGTGTTTTCACAGAATTTTAATTAAAATGCTAGATCCTGCCACAAGGATCTAGGGTACCGACAACTCTAGGCCTTGTTACACGAGCTCGGGTTGGTGCGTATGTTGTTAACCCTCGAGGGTATCACCAAAACTAAGTTTGTAAGCCCTTTAATATCATACTAGCCGTATTAATCGCCGCATATGCGCATGACATGGTGTAGTACCGTCGAAATTCAATATTTCCATCATAATCGGGGTCTGAAAATCGTATTCTAGAACCTCTAGCGGTAGTTCTAAACGTTCAAAAAATCCCCAAAAAATCCCAAGGAGACTTTGAAGTCATATTAAAGTACTGAAGTACTCACCAAGGCAAAGATCTAGCCTCAAAGCTTAAAATGGACCAAGACTTACGCCCAAAATGCGAAATTGTCCCCATACTTAAGGAGTGTGTATATATTACCCATGTGACCGCGTTCGTGTGATGTGTCCAATATACATGACCCAAGTCGTATTTTGACCCAAACATGATTAATATACCTGCATACCTTGAGATATATCATGTATATAGTGGCAAAGGATCGATACACCCCGTTTTTGAAGCTTTAGAAACTGCAGCAGTTCAAAATTTGGTTGGGACATGCTATAAATGTATTAGCTAGGAGCATATATGATGGACTCTCGTCGAACCACGCACCATACTACTTAGTATAGGTCCCATGTGGAAAGTATTCCTTGGCGTTGACTTGTAGAAAGCTCGTGGGGTGCCTAAATAAATTAATGAAAAAGTGATCCTTGTGGGAGGATCTAGAGCGTTCTAGGTCCTCCCACAAGGATCTCGGGATAGTAGCCATAAGGTAATTGTATTCACTCTCATAACCTCACAACCCACACTACGGACCACTCACTAAAAATTCATTACTCACTCTATTTCGCATTCACTCAACTCAACTCAGCTCAGCCGTTATCTTAGCTCAGCACTTAGCGCCAAACTCAGCGCCAACGCGTTTGAGTTGAGAGCTTAGCTTTTGAGCTCGTATCAGCTAAGCGTGTCAGTTTTGCTCACGTCAGCGTGTCAGCTAAGCTCAACTCAGCTCAACTCAACTCAACTCAGCTAAGCTTTGCTCAGTTTGCATTACTGCGTTTAATATAGCATAGGCTGGAATATGTGTGTATATGTGTGTGCCTGTCGTGTTATTCCTATGCTAGGATATGCGTGTACCTCTCTGTGCGTGTGCTATGCCTGTGGTAGGATATATGTGTATCTCTATACCATTGTTATGCCTGTGATAGGATATGTGTGTATCTTTGTGCTAGTGATATGCTTGTGCTAGGATAGGTGTGTATCTCTGTGCTACTGTTATGCCTGTGCTAGGATAGGTGTGTATCTCTGTGTGCGCGTGTTATGCCTTTGCTTGGATATGTGAGTATCTTTGTGTGCGTGTGCTATGCCTGTGGTAGGATATATGTGTGTCTTTGTGCGCTAGTGGTATGCCCGTGTTAGGATATGTGTGTACCTCTTTGCGTGTGCTATGGTTGTGCTATGATATGTGTGTATTTGTGTTCGTGTGCTATGCCCGTGCTGGGATACATGTGTATATCTGTGTATGCGTGTTGTGCTATGCCTGTGCTAGGATATGTGTGTATCTCTGTGCGCGTGCTATGCGTATGCCAAGATATGCTAGAAGATGTCTGTGCGTGTGTTATGCATAACACACGCATAGAGAGACGCACACATATTTTGGCATACGCATAGCACACGCACACAAAGATAGACACATATCCTGGCATAGGCATAACACAACAGGCACACACATATTCTAGCATAGGCCTCTTTTGCCTATGCTAGGATATGTGTGTATCTGTAGGCCTCTTATGCCTATGCCAGGATATGTGTGTTTCTTTGTGTGCGTGTGCTATGCTTGTGCTAGAATATGTGTTTGTATGTGTGTGCCTGTTGTGTTATGCCTATGCTAGGATATGTGTGTACCTCTCTGTGCGTGTGTTATGCCTGTGGTAGGATATATGTGTATCTCTGTACCATTGTTATGTCTGTGCTAGGATATGTGTGTATCTTTGTGTGTGTGTTATGCCTGTGATAGGATATGTGTGTATCTCTGTGCTAGTGTTATGCCTCTGCTAGGATAGGTGTGTATCTCTGTGTGCGTGTGTTATGCCTTTGCTTGGATATGTGAGTATCTTTGTGTGCGTTTGCGTGTGCGTGTGCTATGCCTGTGGTAGGATATATGTGTATCTTTGTGTGCTAGTGTTATGCCTGTGTTAGGATAATATGTGTGTACCTCTTTGCGTTTGCTATGGTTGTGCTATGATATGTGTGTATTTGTGTTCGTGTGCTATGCCTGTGTTGGGATACATGTGTATATCTGTGTATGCGTGTTGTGCTATGCCTGTGCTAGGATATGTGTGTATCTCTGTGCGCGTGCTATGCGTATGCCAAGATATGCTAGAATATGTCTGTACGTGTGTTATGCATAACACACGCAAAGAGAGACGCACACATATTTTGGCATACGCATAGCACACGCACACAAAGATAGACACATATCCTGGCATAGGCATAACACAACAGGCACACACATATTCTAGCATAGGAATCTTTTGCTTATGCTAGGATATGTGTGTATTTGTAGGCCTCTTATGCCTATGCCAGGATATGTGTGTTTCTTTGTGTGCGTGTGCTATGCTTGTGCTAGAATATGTGTGTGTATGTGTGTGCCTGTTGTGGTATGCCTATGCTAGGATATGTGTGTACCTCTCCGTGCGTGTGCTATGCCTGTGGTAGGATATATGT
>LGRX02021923.1:5810-16342 GCA_001247695.2 Cymbomonas tetramitiformis
AGGAGAGATGCCCCCGTTGAGCAAGAAGATGCCAAGTGGGCGCAATGAGAGGAGGAGAGCTGCCCCGTTTGAGCAAGAAGATGCCGATTGGGCACAGTGAGAGGAGGAGAGACGCGGCACTGAGGCTTCACTAAGCTCCGCACCTCGCACGCCGCCCCCCAGTACCCGGGGTCGCAATGGCAGTAGCCGGGTGGGTGGCAGGTTCCACGGCCACCGCATTGGTTCAAGCAGAAATCCACGGTGCGCGTCTCACACCGCTCCCCCTGCGGCCCGCCCGCCACGTCATCTTCCGCGGAGTGTTGGCGCACGGTTTGCTCAGCCGCAAGCATGCCAAATGCCGGATTTGCCTCACTCTTGCCCCACACAACGGCATCCACCTATCTCGCCGACAAGGCGGACGGTTGTGCATTAATCCCCTCCCCCCCGCGCGCATGCGCATCTTTGCAGTTTGGCGTGGTTTGTAACATGATATCGCATAAGCGATGAGGAGGAGCGGCGGGGATGGCGTGCACGGGTCGGGGAGCCAGCCTCGCGGGCATCTATCTGCCTTCGAGTGCTCAGGACGGCCATCGAACCCTGGAAGTCCTTCGCCATTCAGGAAATGCGAAGCTGATCCACCTTCCTCCTCCCTGACCCTCACCTCCCTTCACTTGTTTCGTACCGTGAAACCGGAGAAGCACGCGCAAGTGGGGTTGGGCTCAGCAAGCTTCTTGGAGCAGGCGCCATGTAGACTGCAGCTTCCAGGGCACTCCTCTTGCCGAACCATCTGCAGCATCTCACCTCCCTTCCAGCCTTCCCCGACCGTTGTCAGAGCTCCGCACCTTCCTACCAAAGTTGTACGCTCATCAGCGAGGCAACGCAGCTCCCGGATACTGCAAAGCACGATCAGTGTTGACCCTGCACACGTGTAAAATCATTAAGAAAATTATTCCCAAATTATTTTGCAATTACGGGGGAGGAATTTCTGACGCAAAAAATGAGCCCGAGGCTCGATGAGGGACTCTTGTGGGTTTTTTCTCTGGGGGATTTCTCGAGGCGGAGCTCAGAGGAGTCCGTCAGTTTGACGTGTCTGTTTTCTTATTGGTTGCTGTGTCACGGTGGACGAGTTACAGTCAAAGACACTTGTCTGTGTTTTTATTGGTTATTGCAAGGTACACAATGTTCACAACCCCAAACGCATTCATTGGCAATAAACAAAGTTTTATTCCAAATGTTACATCTAGAGTTAGCTAGTTGTCCTAGTTCCTTAGGTGGTGGTCGGTCAGACTTTGACAGGTGAAGGGGTCCCAGGTGCGGCCAGCACAGCCCCTAGGCCTAGGGGTTGGCTGGCCCCAGAGTCCCGGGTACCCCCTCCCCACACTGAACGGCATGAGATCGGCCAACAAAAGCCAGCCCATCATCATCCCAGTGGATGTGAAAAGCAAATCAAGAGCAGGGCGGGGCCGTGACAAGATACCACAAACTCATACATATTCCCAACCCAGATGCAAGGCAGCATGGAAGGATGATACGATGTGACCGATCATCGCCCAACAATTGTTGGTCTCTGGGTAACGGAGTAAGCGGACCCTGCTGGCATGCCCCCCAGTGGCTCCCGGTCGATGGATGGGACCTGTTGGTCCATGGTTATGTCATGAATGCAGTCACACCACACAGCATGGACACCCCATGTCAAAAAAGGAAACATGCGGGCACCTAAGTGCTCCCCACAAAATTCAAGGGAGAACACAGAAGTTGTACATCACCACCTTCTGCCTCTCCTCGCAGCACGACAGACGAATCTACCGAGCTCTCCAAGAGGCAGTGCCCGCCAGAATGGCACCACAGGGATAACCGCCTCCCAAAACCCACTTCCACCCGGCGGCCGTCCCCGTTCACAGCGACCCCCTCCCCACACACACAGTGCTTTGCCAAGTCAAGGAAACTAGACTATACCACCCATCCGCGCTGGAACTATTGTCTGGCCTCCACAGAGGCCGCCATGGAATCGGAGACCAGCCTCGGGATGGCCAAGCGCTGCTCCATGGTCATCGCATGGTACTCATCAATTGCATCCGACACCCAGTCCCCCCAGTGTTTAACTAGGTTTCTAGGCATCCTCTCAGCAAAGGCAAGGGTAGCCGCCCCTTGCCTAAATGAGTGCCCCGAGTACAACTCAGGCTGCAAGCCTGCAGTTTTCAACTTGTCCCGCAACCAGTGATCAAACACTGAATGCGTGAGGGCAACCTGTTGTCCCCCCACCTTGTTGTAGCACAACAGGGGGGCCTTCAGGCCTCCCGGCAACCTGTCCAGGGTCATTGCCTTCCTAGTAAGGGTCACAACGCAAAAGGCTGAGTACCTCACCGTCTGGAATAAGACTTTGTGTTGCCGCTCAGAAAACTGGTTAGTCTTTGAGAAAGAGGTGGCCACCTCCATCTGCTCCTTGCCGGTGAACTTCACAGACCCCTTGGTCATGACACCGGACTTTGAGAAGCAGTTTTGTTTCTTGGCCGTGATGTTGGCCTTCCTGAAACAGCCCCCAAATGCCAGGAGGCACCCCGTCCAACAGAACAGGTCATTTTCTTTCGAGAGATCAACCTCTCCCGAGAAGTAAATGCGCACAAGTTCGGCCGGGCCCATGCCCAACTTCTTGTGCTTAGGATTACCCTTTAACCTCTTGATTCACCGAAGGGTCCGGCGAAGATTCTTCATGTCTTCGAATTGAAGATGAAGGCTCCTTACTGCAGACAAATATGCCTTCACCGTGGTGTACTCCCGAAGTACACCACGGTTGATCTCTCGAAAGAAAGTGACCTGTTCTGTTGGACGGGTTGCCTCCTGGCATTCGTAAGATGGAAACCTACGACGTCCGGTGTCTTCTGACGCGCGCCATCGCCTTTGCGCGTTTGCGGGAAGAGGCGGGCAACATGCCTGCCGCCTCGCCCTTCTTCGCCTTGGCCGGTTCCGGGGATTGCGGTGCCGGCCGTTTCCTCCTCGGTGGAGAATCACCATCCTCCTCCTCGGATGGTGACTCTCTAACTACAACCTTCACCATTCAGCCCGTCGGTGTAGATGTCCTTCTTCGGGGGGGTGTTGCAATGGTCAACTAGGGCTGCAAAATTGCAGAAAGAAGACGTGTTTGTGCAGGATGTGCACGGGCAAAAATATCTCCTCGGGGAGCACGAGCAACGGCAGTGGTGGAATCTGCCTTTGGGGCAAAATCGCCAATGATGTGGAGAAAAGAAAGGGTTAGGAGCAGAAAACTTCTCCTTGAGGTTGTTGTAGACCTCTGCAACGTCCGGATGAGCTGCAAAGTTGGTGAATGACCGGGCTGCACGGATAGCAGACCTAGAAAATTCCAATTCGGTCTCGTTGCTTGAAGCTAGTGTTAAAGATGTAAAAGAGAACTCCAGGGAGTCCTCGTCGATCCAAAGGAACAAATCTGGTGCACTAGTCAGGTTGAAATATTTACTTTTCTGCCTCCACTAGTGTAGCAAGAAACAGGCACAGTTTGCCGCTCATCGAAGAGTGAGTTGCACATTCCTTGGTCCTATCATTTCTAGTTCATGGTGGCTAGCCAATCCTACTCCCGTAGGATCTAAAAGGAATCCCAAATGGTTCCATCCACCAACCAGAGGTTGGGAATGTGTCATCACTCATCTTCACATCGACGTGGTCTGTTGTGAGGCCTCACCTCCACAACTTAGCCAAGTTGTGGATCTAACAGAATGCATCTCATCACAGCCCCTCGAGTGAGTGGCATCACCCTTCATCTAAGGGCTCTACTCAGGTGCATTTCTCATGTGTGACGAAGCCGTCATTCTGTGTGTTTGGTCCTAGCTTGTTGTGACATGGCTTCAGATCTTGAGACACTCAGGCCTGAGTTCTCAATGAAATCAAGAGCTTTTTGGCTCATTCTTGTCCCAGCTCTAAGCCCCAAATTGATGCGGCAAGCTAGGGAGGAAATTGTTGCCACAATAACCGTAATTGACCCTTTTAGTCCTAATTTTGAATTATTGCGTCATAGTGGAGCTAGGACACAGATGCTTGGAGTTGAGCAAGGTGAGATGGGTGCTCTCGAACAGCCGTGTCGCTTGGCATGGCCCGCGAATGTGAAGAGACAGCCAGAGTCTTGGAAACAAGCTCCGACAGAAATTTCACTTCATTCTACGAGAACTTCGGGCTCCAAGTCTACCAATTCAAATAGATACCCACACTTGCCCGGGAGGAAGGAACTTGCATTGTGTAGACCCTGCTATAGCAGCACATTAGGACATTCTATACCCGTATGCGCGCCATGCGATACCAGCACGTGGGCCATACGATACCAGTGCAAGTAGGCCATGCTATACCCACACATGGGTCCATGCTATACCCGCACATGAGTCCATGACGCGTCGAGCATGGTTGTAGCAGTGCGTGATGACATCGCTCCATGCCCACAACATCATGACGCGTCGAGAATGGTTGTAGCAGTGCTTGATGACATCGCTCCATGCCCACAACATCATGACGCGTCGAGAATGGTTGTAGCAGTGCTTGATGACATCGCTCCATGCCCACAACATCATGACGCGTCGAGAATGGTTGTAGCAGTGCTTGATGACATCGCTCCATGCCCACAACATCATGGCGTCGAGAATGTGTATAGCAGTGCTTGATGACATCGCTCCCATGCCCACAACATCATGACGCGTCAGAGTGGTTGTAGCAGTGCGTGATGACATCGCTCCATGCCCACAACGTCATGCCGCGTGAGAATAGTTGTAGCAGTGCGTGATGACATCGCTCAATGCCTAACATCGCCTTGACAGCGTCGAGAGTGGTTTGTAGCAGTGCTTGATGACATCGCTCCATGCCCACAACATCATGACGCATCGAGAATGGTTGTAGCAGTGCGTGATGACATCGCTCCATGCCCACAACATCATGACGCGTTGAGAATGGTTTGTAGCAGTGCGTGATGACATCGCTCCATGCCCACAACATCATGACGCGTCGAGCATGGTTGTAGCAGTGCGTGACATCGCTCCATGCCCCTGTTTCATCATGACGCGTGAGAATGGTTGTAGCAGTGCTTGATGACATCGCTCCATGCCCACAACATCATGACGCGTCGAGAGTGGTTGTAACGGTGCGTGACATCGCTCCATGCCCACAACGTCATGCCGCGTCGAGAATAGTTGTAGCAGTGCGTGATGACATCGCTCCATTACCACAACATCATGACGCGTCGAGCATGGTTGTAGCAGTGCGTGATGACATCGCTCCATGCCCACAACGTCATGCCGCGTCGAGAATAGTTGTAGCAGTGCGTGATGACATCGCTCCATGCCCACAGCACCATGACGCGCCAAGAATGGTTGCAGCAGCGCGTGATGACATCGCTCCATGCCCACAGAATCATGACGCGCCGAGAGTGGTTGCAGCAGCGCGTGATGATTGGACTTGGCAATGCGGAGGGTGGCAACGCGGAAGTCGAGAATTGCAGTGCTCGTTGCGCCCATCATGTGAGGAAAATCGCGGTTTGCGGGGCACGAGGCGTCCGCGCCTGCCAGTCCAAAGCGCGGCTCGGCACCAGCTTTCCCACTTGCGGCTTCGGCTCTGGGTAGTGTCGTTTTGGGTCGGTGAAGTTGCGGCCGATCCTCCCTAGCTCCGTGCCGTATGGATCGTGCAGTGCATGATACTCCACCAGCAGCATCTCCCGCCCGTCCGCGAGGAGATGCACCACCGTTGTGTTTTCCATCTCATCCTGCAGCCCACATAGAACGGTGAATGTCATGACCATGCCTACTTCAGCCTTTTTGCCGGCAGAGAAGCGCAGCACGGGCGCAAGGAGGCGCAGCACGGGGTCGGGGAGGGGCTGCAGGGCGGCAAGGAGGCGCAGCACGGGGTCGGGAAGGGGCTGCAGGGCGGCAAGGAGGCGCAGCACGGGGTCGGGGAGGCTGCAGGGCGGCAAGGAGGCGCAGCACGGGTCGGGAGGGGCTGCAGGGCGGCAAGGAGGCGCAGCACGGGGTCGGGGAGGGGTTGCAGGGCGGCAAGGAGGCGCAGCACGGGGGTCGGGGGATGGGCTGCAGGGCGGCAAGGAGGCGCAGCACGGGGTCGGGGAGGGGCTGCAGGGCGGCAAGGAGGCGCAGCAAAGGGTCGATGAGGGTTTTTTTACCTTGGGCACAGAGCCAGGCGTGATAAGGCATTGGTAGAGGTGGAACGCCATACCCAGCTCGTCGCACTGAATCGCGCAATCGCAAGGCGGCGCGACGCCCCCGCCGTGCCGAGAGCTTGATGCGGTGTAGCATGGCATGACAAAGCCTGCCCACCCGCGCACCTCCCCCTGTCACGCTTACACCCGCGCCACCTTGCGCTGGCACATCTTACAGGTACCAAGCGCTCCTCCCGCACATTCTAGGGCCCACCATAAATCCATTGGCATGGGCACGCTTAAAGACAGCGCGAGCGGGATCCCGCGCGTGGAAGTGAAGCAGGTGCTGATTGGATCCAGCTGCGAGCTCCGGACCAATGGGTGCAGACCATTGGCTATTTCGTTGCCGATGGGCGATAGGAACACGCGCAAGGCTTTCGGGCACGCTCTCACGTGACAAAGCAGCACGGCGGCATCAACGGTGCATTAGTCATGCACATAAATCATGCATGGAGAGTGCATCTGCCGCTGCCTGAGCAACTCTTCTGAAACCATGTGGGCGGCTGGGCGCACGCACGGAGTTTGCATCGGAGCGATGCTCCGTGAACAAGGGAGAGAACTCCCAATTTTGCTAACAATACTTCTACTACTGACAAAATCTACTGCCAATACTTCTACTGACAAAAGCTACTGCCAATACTTCTACTGACAAAAGCACTGCCAATACTTCTACAATAAAAGCTGCTGCCAATACTTCCACTGACAAAATCTACTGCCAATACTTCCTGACAAAAGCTACTGCCAATACTTCTACTGACAAAAGCTACTGCCAATACTTCTACTGACAAAAGCTACTGATACTTCTACTAACAAGATAAATTGCATCCCAAATATGGAAAGTGCAATCAAGTACATACTGTTGGCTTCACACTCAGCGAGTCCTGACCCCTCGGAAACGCCCGGAGGGGCAAGCCGGTTCTGCCCTGCCCCTCAGTCCCCCCTCTCCAGAGAGGACATGCACCGCATTGTGTCCCTTCAACCCTACGATGTTGGCAGAGTGGGTGTTGCTAATCCTTGGACAGAACCCGTTTGCACCGGGGATGTGTGGCATATCGTGCGCATGCGTTTGCTAGACCGAGATTGGATGACCTTGCTCCTTCAATTCAAAAGCAATTGAAAGAATACGAATCCGACAGAGCATTCCGCATCCGAGGAAGCTGGCGCCGTACCCCGCTCAGAGGATCTATCAGTCGCCAAGTGCCGCCGACCCTCGCCGTGCCCCACCCAAGATGTTTGATCTCCACATAACCCATCGCCCACCGCCACCTCCTAGAGACTGCCTGCGCCTTCTCATCACAACCTAGCCACTGCGGCGTTCCTCAGCGTACCCACTCTCGGCCTCAGGCCTCGAGAGAGGAGAGAGAGACAGAGTAGGAGGCTGGGTGTATGACAGCGCCCAACTGTGCAATCGCAGCTACGAGTTCTGCGGGGGCCGGAGCGTCACCTGGCATGATTTCACACTTGGGCACTGCAAGCTCCTGACAGCTCTCCCCTGTGTGCATGGCGTCGCACTCGCAGGTGTGTGTCATCTGCATCAGCATGGCACATGCGCGGCTCAGTGCGCAGCCGCCACGTGGCGCCTGCCCGGGGAGCGGCCCTCAGCAGGTAGCGCCTTCAGGCGGGGCTACACCGTGGGCGGGCGGCCATAATGCTTGCATGTTGGACGGTCTCGGTATGGCGAGAAGGCGGACAGGCAGACTTCGCAGAACTCCGCCGCAATGGCGAGGGCCACGCCACGCCCGGTGCCAGTGATGCGGTTCCCCCCATCCGAAAATCGGGAAAGAGCGCCGCAAGCACACATCGCATGCGTCAGACTGCAGGGATGCCACCCACGCTCGAACTCCCCCAGGAGGTCGCTTTTATTGCCAGCTTAACCCGGTGTGAGCATCGAGCAGCCTCAAGGAGCAGGGACTGCACGCAGCCCTCTGCTGTCTGTATGCCACACTGCGCTACGGTGACAGCCACGAGCTGCATGACATGAATGCACAGCGGCTTGAAGCAGCTGATGCAGTGGTTACTGTATCAGCTGCTTACCATGTCACTCGCGGCTGACACAATGCATTGGGGATATCCCACCTCTGTGATAGCAAATTTGCCACATCAGCCGAGTTCACAGACGCTCAGGAGAAGAAAGGGGCTTCAATGATGATCCCCGGGCCGTTGCAGTAACACCCTAAACCATGTGTGGTATGCGCGTTCTTTAGTGCCCTAGCAGGCAGATGCGCAGCAGGGTGCACAGAGAGAGGTTCGGAGGGCAGATTACTATCGGGCGGCAGAGGAACCCGCCTGGTTGCAGTTGCCATGCCGCCAGCAGTCTGCATGGCAGCCGCCACTCTCAGAGCTAGCCGCCACCTCAGCTGCACCATGCTTGTTTGCCGCTGCCGCCTCAGCTGCCCCATCCTCCGCTGCCGCTGCCACCTCAGCTGCCCCACCCTCCGCTGCCGCTGCCGCCGCAGCTGCCCCACCCTCCGCTGCCGCTGCCACCTCCAGCTGCCCCACCCTCTGCTGCCGCTGCCGCCTCCAGCTGCCCCACACCCTCCGCTACCGCTGCCACCTCCAGCTGCCCCACCCTCCGCTGCCGCTGCCGCCTCAGCTGCCCCACCCTCCCGCTGCCGCTGCCACCTCAGCTGCCACCTCCGCTGTCCCTGCCACCTCAGCTGTCCCACCCTCCGCTGCCGCTGCCACCTCCAGCTGCCCACCCTCCGCTGCCGCTGCCACCTCAGCTGCCCCACCCTCCGCTGCCGCTGCCGCCGCAGCCTGCCCCACCCTCCGCTGCCGCTGCCACCTCAGCTGCCCCATCCTCCGCTGCCACTGCCGCCTCAGCTGTCCTCCACGAAGCACAAACAGTATATCAGCATAAGAAGAAGCAGCGAGACTGATGGCAGCACCATAGTAAAACCTACCGATTCTTAACTCAAAGCAAGCATCCAGTAGCCCAGAGCGCAGAACCCGGAGAAACCCTAATAAACCCACAAATGAGAGCGCGTCTCAAATGGCCCAGAGCGCAGAACCCGGAAAACCCTAATAAACCCACAAATGCGAGCGCGTCTCAAATGGCCCAGAGCGCAGAACCCGGAGAAACCCGCAACAACAACATATGAAAGCTCATCTCCGACAAAATTCTAACCCTCAAATGTGACCTTCAGTTTGCACGAGCACTCCCCAACACGCTCTCGGGGGGCACTGGATGCTCACAGGCCCCCCAAAGATCATCCCGCTATGCACCACCTCCCTAGAGACGCGGCAGAGGCCTCGAGATGCTAAAATACCAGCAGGGGCAGCGGGGGGGGAAGCAAATGCCTACCCTCCCACAACTCCAGGACACCTGTCTCACCTGTCTCATTTGGCTGGCCCTTCGAGCTATTCCCCAGCACCGAGTGCTGCATCAAATCGATGGTGTATGGCTCCCACACCGCACCCGCCTCTCCCGGCGACCCTGCTTACCGCAGCACAAGGGCGCTCAGCACAACCCAAAACAGCGGCACCCGCTCTACCCTCAATTGAGCTACTGGTAAGCGTAAGGGCCGAAAGAGGGGCAGCACTCAAGTCACCTCTAGCAGGCGGCAATCACAAGACAGTGCTACCCATGCCGTACCTAAGTAATCCTCCAGTTCGAAGGGCGCCAAGGTGAATAAGGGGCAGTCATCATCGCCTGAGCATATTCCCATTTGGAACACAACCCCTCCCACTCGACCCTCCCCCCGCATCCCCGAAACACACTCCAGGGCAAGCCTCGTCTTTCAGCGCCGCGTGTGCGGATAGTCAGAGGCACTGATGTTCAGCCAGGCAGTCCGGCGAGCAGGCAAAATGCACGTCCACTCGCAGGGCTGAAAGTGGTACGTCCGCTCACCCAAGTCATATCCATTTGCCGGGTAGCAGGTGTGTTGCCGGAGCGCAGGCCAGTCAAACACTGTCACCGCCCCAGGCGAGTCACACTCCACTGCCGGGAGCACCAGGCGTGTGCCATTGCGCTTCGCAGCAGCACACAGCGCCTTGATGCGCCACGCAAGTTCTTCCGCGTCCTCCCGTCCTGTCCCTCCCCCTTCCGTCGTCAAACCCCACGCCATGGTTCTCTTGAACCCACCATCCATGTGCCTGGTGCAGTCGACGTCCGCCGGTCCGCCATCCATGTGGCGGGTCCACTCGACGTCCGCCGGCCCGCCATCCATGTGGCGGGTCCACTCGACGTCCGCCGGCCCGCCATCCATGTGGCGGGTCCACTCGACGTCTGCCGGCCCGCCATCCATTTGGCGGGTTCAGTCGACGTCTGCCGGCCCGCCATCCATGTGGCGGGTCCAGTCGACGTCTGCCGGCCCGCCATCCATGTGGCGGGTCCAGTCGACGTCTGCCGGCC
>LGRX02021925.1:0-10163 GCA_001247695.2 Cymbomonas tetramitiformis
CTTCAGCTCGATCTATTCTTGTGGCAACTCATCCGCGGATGATTCGCCCTTCAGCTCGGCCTATTATTCGGGCAACTCATCCGCGGATGCGTCGCCCTTCACCTCGGCCTATTCTTCGGGCGACTCATCCGCGGATGAGTCGCCCTTCAGCTCGCTCTATTCTTCGGGCGACTCAACAACTGCTGGTTGTGTTATTTACTGCCGCTCTTTACTTTGCAGGTTTTGTTAGCTTAAAACTAAATTTCGCGCGGTGTTTTGTTTACAGGTTTAAAAGTTTAAACCGCCTTACTTCAAGGTATAATCATGCCGAAGAGATCCCGTGAAGTCTCGCCTTTCTCCCGAGAGCACATGCTCTTTCTCGACATGCTCGGCAATCGGCTTAGCCGTTCCGAGCATGACTCGGTTTTCACAGCCCCGCTTCCTCCTCGAGAGGTCCCGTCATCTCTTCTCTTCGACCACCCACTTTCCACCTTCGTTGCACCACCGCCTCCTCCTCCCCCACCACCACCTCCTATGATCTGGAGGTGGTCGTACCGTTATGAGCTCTACGTGGGGGAGCCTGTTGCACCCCACCGTGCTCCCCCCGGCCGAGGCCGCATCCGGGGTGGCCATGGCCGCACCCGCGAGCCCTCCCCGCTGTACTTGCGGGCGGAGGAATAGGACACAATGTGTATATATGATATTTTTATTCATATTTTGTTGTGCATATTTTGTTGTGTATATTGTGTTGTGTATATTTTGTTGTTGTAGTATTTTGTTGTGTATATGCAAACATCTCAAATATTCTGCTGTTATTCATCTCTAGAACGGGGGAATGGCGCGGCCGTGCAAACGGACAAACCTAGTACCTAGGCTCTGGAATGAAGTTATAAACCCCTTCTGCGGTAACCGGGAAAATCTCGGGCCAAAGTTTGGTATACATAATTCCATTGCTCAGAGATGAATATACTAAAGATATGATATGATGTTGTTTAGCAGGGCCGTGTTATATTTATATCATTCATGATTTACGTTTCTTAATTTGTGTTTTGTGCATGGTGACATACAGGGTTATGAGTTCTTCCGAAGGGAATGCGGATTCGGAAGTCCTCGAGACTTCCTTTGCCCGGAAGCTTTGTGATAATGACTTTTACAGGGTTCCAGTCCTTGCAGATATGTATTCGCCAACATGCGGTGCATATGGTCTGGGATGGTGGAGCACGCGCATCATCCCAAAAGATCACAAGTACCCACTCCTCAAGACTCCAAGGCCCAATGACAGTCTTGTCGGCGAGTCGATGCTTGTGATTCATGGCATGTTCCGCAAAGGGAACCCGGCAGAGGACGATGGTTACGAACCTTTTGCACTCGTGGTCGCTGATAAAGAGGCTCTGTGATGCTGTCCGTTCGTGGACTTCGCTCAAACTCTGGCGAAGAGTAACGTAGAGCCCCTGAAAGGGAATAAATAAGGCCTGAATTAGAAGGAGAAGGAAAACGAAGGGAAGAATGAGAGAAAATACTGGCCTTATTTATCTTCTGCTTATCGTTTCTAATTCAGCCTTTCGAATTCATTCGTTCTTTTCAGTACCTAATCACCTCTTTGCGGGAGTCATCATCGACAAAGTATTGTCATTTGGTCACCCTGAAATCCCTGAACCGGACGCTGGCACCGAGATGACCGATGTTGAACGATGGTTCAAGACGTATATCAATATCGCCCCGGAGGGCAGAGCAGAGCATCCTCGCTTCTTAGGCATTATGCTGGCAATGGATAAATTCATTTGCCCTGGCGCGCAACCCATAAAAAAAGGACCCAGGAATACAGTGCCCAAAATGTACATTGCTGCCTCTGACTGCTTTACTTCATCGCCTTTCATCACGAACCGGGATTTCCGCCGTGAAGAAATCCTCAGAGCTATCGATGCAAAGTACATGCTTATCACGCAAGACAACGAGTGACTCGACCTTCTTAAGAAGAGTATTGATGAAGCAGAATTCTTGAAAGACGCATATTTCCCAAAGATGCTCAAGTACTTCACTGAACTTGTGGATACATTGCATGCTATTCACACCGAGCAGTACGAGGATTATTCTCGAGTCCACTCAAAGAAATACACCGCCAAAAACAATAATCTCCAGATCGTTGAACCGACTTTGCACATCTCGACATGGGCAGCGTTTGTCTCCGAGGTAATGGTTTCAAAATTCACCCCTTCTGCCAATTTTATGTTATTTTAATGTTTATCGCGTTCCGCTGCTTCTCACCTATCCGTTTGATCGCAACAGTATCTTCCAGATCTTGCGAGTATTCGCAAAGCCGAAGATCATCTCCTGGCGGAGAACGTTCCAGAGCAAGTATCTGAGTCCGTCGAAAACTTGCAAAAAGCGGTAAAGCAGGCCCCAGTGCAAGACGAGCCCGTCCGTCCTCGACCTCCTGGACAAGAGATTGCTTTGATGCAGAAAGATGTCGTCGTCATTGACACCTCACCGATATTCCACAAACGAGGATATGCCTCCATTTTGGACAGCGCCCCGACGTGGATAGCTCCAGACGGCTGCGTCCATGCTGACGACGCGACGATGGCCCGCATCCGATTTGCAAATAAGGAAGCTGGAAAGCCCGACGAACTCGTGAGATCGAAACAGTACCTTTGGATCATAGGTAATCTCCCTTTCTCTATCTTAGATAAAATGTTATATATTCAAATACTGAGAATTGATTTGCTTTTGTGTTGGCAGGGGGTGTCGGCAGTGCGGACCTTCCTCAATCTTTGGCTAAGGTGCCAACGCAACAAGTTGCCAACTCTGGCGATGCCGGTGAGCCGATATAATCATCTCTCGCTCTCTATCTCCCTTTCTCCGTCGCTCTCCGTCTTAGGTCACAAAAATGATATGTGTATTCAAATACTGAGAATTGATTTGCTTTTGTGTTGTGAGAAGGTTCCGATAGTGACGGGCCTGCATCTGAACCTGAGTCTCCAACGCAACAAGTTGCCAACTCTGGCGATGCCGGTGAGCCGATATAAAACATCTCTCGCCCTCTATCTCTGTCACAAACCACGGCTTATCGTGTACCTCAGCCGGGTTGTGACACTTGCTGTAGCAGTCTCTGTGACGAACGTATGACACGCGCAGTACGATACGCGCGAGGAGTTATGACAGTGACGAGATACGGAAATACGGATGGGTGTTACACTTGTTTGGAGATAGCGAGAATAAGTGGGGCGGCGTAGCAGGGTGAGCCAGACGCTCATTTTTGTTTTGCCTTCGTAACAGTGATTCCGAAAATAGCCAGGACTCGCTTAAGACCGCGAAAACAGCAGTGTTATGAGATAATTTGTAAGATACAGTATTCTTCTGCTTGTGAAGATATACATTTGTGGACTTGTCCTTGTGCGACTGCGTCAGAACTGTAATTAACAGTCTTTTTCAAAACAAAAATGTGCCTTATTACAGACATGTCGTCTGTAATGCTGAGAGTTCAACAGCAGTCCTGAAGAACGAGACCTCTGAATGGTGATGCCAGGGACGGATTTATCCGTACTGGTAAGCCTTGGAAGAGGTTGAGTGAAGCAGGCTGTTGCGACACTCGAAGTTCACCAGTCTTGCAAAGTACAGCGACAGCGGTCACGGCAGAACCAGTTGCTAATTTTGCGAACATGATTGCAGCGTTGAGAATTATGTACTGGGCTATTTCGGGAAGTGACATCCTGCTGGAGCAAAGCACCAGACGGTAAAGCCAGGGACGGATTCATCCGTACTGGTACGCCTGAAGGCGTGGAGCGAAACAGGACTGTCAGTGGGCACCATCACGACAGCATTCTTTGTGGTCACTTGACTCATGCTGGCGTTCTGCTGACTTACTGCGTGGACCAGAGACACTAAGGGCAGAGGCAACCTTGCTGGACATCTGGGAGAGCCAATATAAGACCGGGTCACAGATGGAACCTTGCTCACCAGTCGTGGACGAGATTATCCTGGCAGTGATTGCTACTTAGAGCAAAGCACTGAAAGGTGAGGCCAGGGACGGATTCATCCGTACTGGTAAGCTGGGAAGTGTGGAGTGAAAAGAGCCTTCACACCAGTATCTCTTCTCCACCAGAAAGGTAGCAACGGAATCCAAGACTGACCGTCAGGATCAGCAAAGGGCAGAGAGGCGTGCCCAGAGAGCGATACGAGTGAGCCAGCACTTCACAGAGCTGGAAGGAGAGGAAGGGGCTGCCGGTGGCCAGCCTGAGGCCCAAGCACTAGTACAGCCTGAGGCACAAGCACCAGCACAACTGCAAGCCCAGGCCCAGGAGCCGTTAATAATCTTTGAAGAAGACATGGAGTACACTGACTACGCTCGTGTCAACCTTGGTACGCTGCCCAACTACACGGGCACCAAGGAAGAAGATCGGCCCAAGTTCCTGAGGGAGTTCGCCGACATGTGCGAGAATTTCGTACGGCAGCACAACGCCAACGTCAGGAAGAGGCTCAGGTCCGGGGCTGGCACTCTCACCGAAGCTCAGATGAAGACCCTGAGAGAGACTCCCCCTGACTTTGAATATCTGTGGGACATCGTCCCTGCGTGTCTGGCTGGAGAGAACTCACAAGCTCTCAGCTGGTGGCGCGAGAACTATGAAAGAGGGGGGGTAGTGGCCTCCAACATGGACCGAGTCCTGAAGGACACTAGCGAGCATGGCCCACTCGAGGGTACCATTCCATGCGCTAGGCCCCCTTTCAATGAGATGAACACTGGCACCACGTGGGTGATAGCGAGGCCGGTGACGGACCAAGACACCCAAGGGGAGGTTTCCGACGAATATCTGACTGATGGAACCTCCCTGAAAGGCTTGACGGGACGTGATGGCACCCGTGATACCCAGTACTTCTACGCGCTCAGGGGCTTCATCGCTGCCCTTGACAAGAAGTTCATGATGAAAGGGACTCAAGAGAAAGTGGATCTGTTGACACAGAAGCCACAGGAGGTGGGGCAGGATGGGCTGACCTACATGAAGATGTGCCAACGCAGGGAAATGCAGCTCAACACTGGGAAGGTGTTGAGCGATGAAGAGCTGCGTACCTTCATCGAGGACTGCGTGGACAACCTGCGCATCAAGGTCTTCCAGACGCGGGTGAAGGAGCAACTGAGGGCACAGTTCCCGCCACCCAATCGGGTGACCTGGAAGGACCTGGAGGCCATCGTCGAGGTTCAAGACAAGCTCAAGGGCGATGCAGAGTCTTGGATCCTCACCTTCCTCCAGGAGATCACCAGACGATGTGGCTGCCAGTACTCCACCTGGGAGGCGCGACAGCATGGCCTTGACCTCAAGGCCATAAAGAACTCGATCAAGAAGATTGAGTCCTCTGAGGTGGCGCAGTCAGGCGAACCGGAGAACAGCAAGAAGGTAGATACATCACCTTCTAAGAAGATGAAGAAGGAGGTGAATGTGGCCGAAAGAGCTAAGAAGGCCTCCTACAACAAGACGCCACCGCCAGCAGAGGGCGTGCGTACGAACGACAAGCCCAAGTGCTTGCGCTGCTTTGGAGGGGGCTGGCATGAGTCCGATCCCGAGCAGTGCAGGAGTGGTTATAAACACGTCAAGATGCCTGCTGGATTCCACGAAAGCAGGCTTGGTTCCAGCAAGTGGTGGGACGCGGAGAACGCCGCTCTGCGCATGTATAATCTGAAGAACCGCTTCAAGAACTCTGACTGGGGCATCCTGGTGACGGACTGGCAGCAGCTGTCCAACGACGAGAAGGACAAGTACAGAGCCAAACAGTCACCGGAGGACAAGCAGAAGAGCGCCACTGGCAATCCTGAGGCGTTGAAGGCAGAGTACCAGGGCATGGTGGCTGCTAGGAAGACTGCCAGTCGTGCGGGCAGCGTGAAGTCGCAGGTGCTGTCCGAGGATGAGGGCTCCGACGAGGAACCAGTCGCAGCGCACGTCGCGGAGAGGGAGACTCACACCGTCGATGCACGCGCGCACCACCATGGCAGCGCAGGGGTAGGAGTGTCGTCTGGCCCTCCAACCGAGTTACTCACAGCCATGGCCGAGGAGATGGGCGAAGAGGAGCTCTCGAGCGCCCTCAACACCTTGGGTCTGGGGGCACTCCCCGAGACGCTGTGCAAGAGTGCGGAGTCTGAACTCACGGCGGCTCCAGCAGTAGCCCTGGGAAGTACCCAGCGCATGAGGGGCTTCCCAGTGAAGACACCCGAGGAGTACGAGGCAGACGCACAGGTGCCCATGGCGCCTGCGGCGGACGAGATGCAGAGGAAGGTGCAGCTCATGGCCTCCGTGATCAAGAGTCTGGGAGCAGCTTTCCGTAAGCTAGCTGCTGGACTCGTGGCAGAGGGTCGCATAACAGCTCCAAGGGGTGTGGAGACCTTGGTGGAACTGGCTGAGAACAACCAGCTCCCCGTGCCGACAGCCTCAGCAGCAGACTGCCAGGACATCAGCGATGAGGATGACGACTGCCCGGGCATGGAGTCGGGCGACGACAGTGACGAAGAAGAGGTTCCTCTGGACGAGATGCCGGAGGACATGGTGGAGCAGCCCAGGAAGGGGAGGACGACGGTGCATGTAACAGCTGCAGCGGCCACCGTCCAGGAGAGCTACGGGGTGAGAGACTTCAGCGAGAGGGGTGAGCTGCACGCAGGGACCATGGAGGCCAAGGCGTACGAGCTATTGAAGAAGAAGATGCTCAGTGGCCTTACAGAGGAACAGCTCACTGCCATGGCGCAGGTCCAGCCTGTATGCAAGCTCCTGAACGAGTCTCTGGCACAAGGGATGGCGCTGATGGCCTCTGGAGGCTTGCTTATGTTGTACAAAGCGCTTCTCCTGGACACAGGGGCCAACTGCAACATTATCCCAATCAGGACAGCCAACAGGTTGGGCTTGACCATCTTTGATGCAGAGACAGGGGCCAGGGTGGCGAGATGTGATGGCAGCCCTGCGGAATTCACGAAGTACTGCTACGTGGATGTAGTTCTCGCCGCGGGCACGCCGTACATGACTCTGCATCGGCTCCACGCCTTCGTCACCTACACCAATGACACGACGTGGGACTTCTTGGTGGGCACTGGACCCCTGAAGAACGCCCTCAAGTTGACCATCGACCTCTACAGAGGCATCGCCACTTCTGAGGCCGCGGTGTCACTGGGCATGAAGGAGAAGGTCACGTTGCCATTGATCGAGTTGACTCCGCCCGTCGAGCGATGCAAGGAGCAAGCGGAACGAAGACCCGAGAGTGTGCCTGGCGACCGAGATCTTCGACGTCGATGCCACAGCAGCGCGCACTCTTGCCCCCGCTTTTGAGGATTGCGAGCTACCACCACGTGAAGCGGTGTCCCTGGGCGCAAGGGGAGAAGACCGTCTGGCCCTCGCAGGGGAGAGGTGTGCGCCTGCACCTTGTGCATTCTCGCGAAACCACCCCGAGCTGATGGACAGCCTGGCGTCATGGCTGGAGGAGATGAGGCTGAGAAGGTTCAACTCGGAGGAGAAGGAGAGACTCGAGGCGCGCTGCCAGTCCATGGTGGAGGCGGGCTTCCTGAGACCCAGCTCGATAATGCAAGTCGAGCTCACTGGGCGAGTCAGCTTGCACGCCGAGGGCTCGACGTACGAACCTCCGCCGCCTGGTACGTCCTTGACAGACCAGATGCTGGGCATGCTACAAGCATCATCACGCAGCCAGCGGGAAGCCAATATGGCGACCAGAGGTGAGTGGTCCAGTGCTGAAGAGCCAGATGCGAGGGGGTCCCGCACGCCAGCCAGCCTGACCACAACTCAGTCAGACCCTCGCTATCCAGACCTCACGCTGGCGCAGGAGGCCGAGAGCGAAGCTGCCTTCAAGCTGGCCAGCGTACAGCCATGGGGGGGCATGGCGGTGAACCCGTGGGACCACCAAGACAAGGAGAGCAGCTGGGCTCAGCAGCGCCTGTACATCGACCGCACGGGCTATGCTCGTCTGTGCACACTCTGCGAAGAGGGCGATGGAGGTGGTGTGGATGCAGGATTTGTGCGGGTCAAGTTCTCGCGTTGTGGAGAATACAAGACCATCCTGGAGACGGAGCTACTGTGGCCCGACTTTACGTTGGTGGACCAGAAGGTTGACAAGGAGACGAAGATACCCTCAGAGCCCTGGACCACGAGGGCGAGCGGCAGGAAGGACAACGACCAGGTCCCACTCCCTGACTGTGGTGCCCATCGGGAGGCTGGAAGGTACACGATGGCGAGTGTTCAGGAAGTCCTCAACACCCATCAGACGTACCCAGGGGTCGTGACGGGCAAGCTCATGTGGGACAAGGTGGCGCGCCAGTTCTGCGTACTCAGCGAGCACACTCGCGCCCAATGGGGTCTCATGGAGCGCATGGTACGTCACACCATGGAAGGCGTCACCATCATGAACCCCATGGGCAAGATGACTGGCGAGTTCCAGCTGCCTTTTTACTATGAGAAGGACCAGCGCTGGCAGTACCAGCATCTAAAGTATGTACAGCGAGTGGACATCGCTGACCTTCGAGCTCGTCTGAAGGTGAGGTACGACATGGAGGTGGCTGGTGTGGAGGGCGTGAATGTGAATGTGATCCCGCAGCTCACGCTGTCAGACGCAGCGGACAAGGTGGGGAAGTTCTACCCGGTGACAGATGGGGAAGGAGGCAGTGGCGAGGTGTTTGGCACGAACGCTGCCGCCGTGGAGTACCTGCACCTGGGGGACAACACGAGAGTGATGCTCGGAGCATGCAAGACGGAGGAGCAAGCACAGGACGCGCTGGACACTTATGGGGCCAGAAGAAACCCTCCAGTGCGCACATCCAAGACTCTCAGGACGTCGAAGACGGTCAGGGGGGATGAGGCGGGGCCATCTGGCTCCGCACCGCCACCATCTTCAGCACCGCTTCGTTTACGGCATCAAACCTGGCCCAACGGCGTCTTCGACCCTGCCATGTTGGAGTACCACGCTGCAGTGTTCCAGGGCACCTACGAGCCGGAGTCGCCCACTCGCAGCGAGAACACAGCTGGGGAAGCCAACTGGCTGGATCTGGGAGGGATCTCGGAGTTCATGGCGCTGCATGGACAGACGGTCTTCCTCATCCAGTACCGTTGCTTCATGGGCGAGATCGAGTTCCAGCTCGGGAAGCCCTTCGCGGAGCGAGGAAAGGGGGTGCACACGCAGCGACTCAGCAGCCAGACCCTGCACCGGTACGCTTCCTCCGCAGGAGTGGGACGAAGGGAAGAGTTTCTGCCTCTGGGTGGGCAGTCGAAAGGCTGCACGGGAGGACTCCTCGGCACCTTGCGGAAACATATGGAGCATCTGGTTGATCGCACTCAGCTCTTGGAGATCGCCAGAGGCCATTTGAGCGATGGCCCACGGCAGGGCACCCTACGGGTTTTCAAGACCCGTGCCAACGCCCGGTCCAAGGCCGTGTATTACCTCTTTGAGGACAATCGCTACTACATTGAGCGGGGACCCAGCAGCATGGCGTTCACCTTGGAGTACCTCTCCTCAGGTACGCGCAAGTTCGACTGCTGCAGCTGGGAGACCTGGAACAAGGTGGCGGTGATGCACCGAGCACCATTGTCTGCGTTCACATCCTCGGTGGGCCCGGCGTTGCTAGCTGAGGCACGTCGGGCAGAGGTGCAGGCGCGTCTTCGAAACGACTTCATGAGGTGCCTGGACCCAATCGAGGGAGGGGATGCAGGAAGTGAGGAGGGAGACGGCAGCATCTCAGGATACTCTTCCGACCTCGCGGCTGTTGAGGGTGTGAGCACTCACACGGGTCGCACCAGAACACCGTCGCCGCTGACAGAGGATGAAGACAGCGTGGAGGTCATCGGTGAAAGACTGGTTGGGCTGTCTGCCAGTTTGGCGCAGGGGCAGGCCGAGGTCGCAGCAAGCCACCTCACCATGGCGGCTCTCTCGGAATCGATACAGGCACGTTTGGCACTCATCAGAGAATATGAAGAACGACCTCGTGCTGCCCGCGCAACTGCGAGGATGAGCACGCTTGGGCCAGACTGCCCGGGGCTTGATGGTCGTGATGGCGCGCGAGCCACGCCCACGCCGGCACCCTACTCGGGCCGAGTTCTTGGCGGGATATCGACCATGGGCTTGGAGTGCAACATGGCACAGAGACCTGAGCACCAGTCAATCAACGACATTCTGAGATCCCCGGCACATTCCGTCTGCACGCAGCAGAC